>VZTV01052425.1:61202-79930 GCA_013400875.1 Anhinga rufa
ATCACATCAAACCTGGCCAGCTTTTTAGGAATTCACAGAGCAGACTAAGGTGGCCAAGTGCCTAAATGCCATCCACTACCTAGGAAGGAAACCTAATTCTCTCCAGCTGGGATGCAAAAGCTGCCACTATGCTCAAAATAGCATCACAGGCAGAAGTCCCTCCTTTCAACCTTGCTAAAATCTTTGTCCACATTTCCATGACAATGACCAGAACTGAAAAGATTTGTGAGTGACACACGGCTGTCTTCCACCCTCGCAACAGGGACACATTCCCCACCTCCCTCTTCTCCTACCTGCTGCAGTTCGAAATAGGTTCCTGCCCATGTGCTGAGCTCCTTGAAGAAACCCCCAGGCAGGACCCAGGGCTTGGTGCTGCACTGACAGGCTGGCCAAGTGAGACTAGCTCTTCCGGACCCTTAAAAAGCTCTCCAGGCCGCAGGGGTTTCCCTTCTGTCTCTTTCAAAGGCTTTTCCCCTCCACTGCCCCCAATTTTGCAATGTCTTCAAATGATGCAATGGGTTGTTCTCGCTACAGCCCAATTCAAACCCATCGAATACAGTAGAAATCCTCCCCTCAATTTCAAAAGGCTTTGAATCAGATGCTGTGACTCCTCTTTATGACTTTTTTCTTTCCTGATTCAGCCTCTTCGTCACAGCTCTTTCTCAGGTATTTCCCTCCTCCTTCTCTATGTCATCCCTTTGCTCCATTTCTGCTCCTATGATCCTCTTTAGGTGATGGCTAGTAGCAGGGCTGCTCCCTCTCCAGCTGCAGACAAGGAGGGTATTTGAGGACCAGATAATGAAAAGGAACTTGAAAGACCTGCTCCCAAAAATCAGAGAGGCATGGGACCTCCCCTCCTTCCATCCTCCAGCTGAGAAAACAACACAGTGCCTGGGCACCCCCTCCACCCCAGTCTGTCATGCTGCATGTGACTGGAACCAAAGAGCTTGTGCTTCATTGTCACACCATGAAGCACAGCAGCTACCTTGGGTGCTTTCGCTTCCCCGTGGAAGGTAAAAATACATCAGAGCACAAAGCTGAACCTTCAGCTCTGCCAGGAAAGCAGATGTGCAGCGGGGGATCCTTCCAGCACAGTGTCATTACACCTGAGGTTGAGGAAAGCAAACCCAGAGCTGCTCTGGGAAGAGGATCGCTGGTAACAACGTTTCGAGAAGACCAGCAGAGAAATTCCTCACTCTTCTCTCCTGCATTGCAAGGCTCAAGTCCAAGTCACCCAGGAGCTACAGCATCTATGGAAAAGAGCCCTTGAGATTTGCAGAGGGAAATGGATAAGCAGTTGATGCATTTTGCAAGCAATCAAGTTTTGGAAGCTGCAAGTGCACTGCAGATAAATTACTATCAGCCAGGAAACAGTTGCTGATCAGCTGCACTCCTGATGTAAAGGCAAAGTGTGTCAGCTGTGATTGCTGGAGGCTTTAAACCAGCTGATGTCATGATGGAGGAACCAAATGCTTCTTATTTCACACGGGCTAAACACGCGTACGTTCAGATAGCAGCATCTCAGCTAACAATGTCGTAGGATGTGCTGACCCAGCTAGTCGACACCACGTGAGCGTACCGGCAGGGCTGCCACACACCATGATTTCTTTTACATCTGCAGAAAGCCCAGACATAAGGCTGATGATATCAAGGGAAATCCATGCTGCTTTGAGGTACCTCTGCCACAGCACTGCCCGGGTAGATCTGCAGCCACAGTGTGTGGGAGGAAGTGTTGCCATGCCAAAAAAAGGTGTAGAAACACTCCTCAGAGCCTACCCTGGGTCTGAAGTGGGTTTTTTTGGAGGAGGAAGGGGAAAAGGTAACAAGAAAGGATGTTGCTATTTAGTATAACAAGTGCCATGCCTCAACTCTGAGAGGAGGCTTGCCAGCAGCACCAACATACGTATTTAGTCCACCAGCTCAGACTCAGGCTACTCCAGTATCACCATACCGGTGCTGGCTTCCTGGGAGAAAGCTGGAGCCAGGCTGGGGTGAGGTCCTGGAATTTTGTCCTGCCATTTGCTGCAGCTCCTGCTCTCCTGCTGCTCTGTGCACCCAAGGTGATGCAGTGCTGCAGGGGTCACCAGGTTGTGGAGAATGGGATGCAAAATAAGACAGTCCTCTAAGATTCAGTAAGAAGATCCTGATAAGATTTGCCATCACTGGTTCCCAGAAGCAGAATGTGGCAATCAGCTATAGTAGACAGACGGGGCAGACTGATATTTCAGCATGACAAAACCACTTGCTTCTCCAGAATTTCAAGATACTGCAACACCCGTGAGACAGCAAAGCACAAGGCCAGAGAGGAAGCGTGGCGCCTGTGGCTGCTGCTATTTCAAACATGGTGGCCAGGCTTGAGCTGAACATCACCTAAGCTGCATGTACACAATATCCTAACAGAGCAGAAGTGGGGAAGCCTGTAGCAACTCCCCCTCCCCACTTGACATGGCCCTTTTTTCCTTCCTCTCTCCCTGGAGCCAGCAGGCCACATATTCCTGTGTGACGGCATCTTTGTAGCCCTCTGGACAATAGCCAGCACTCCTCCTCCCAGATCAGGGCTGCATCCAGCCCTGCCTCACATTAACACCAAGTGCTACCGCAACACCCAAAGGTCTAACCCCCTTCCCAGGGCTAACCGACTGCATGATGACACTAATGACAATACAGCAGTTTCTCCCCTACCTTTCTTCTCAAGATGATGCCAAAACTCAGTCCCTCCAAAGGAAGACCTTTTGGCATGCAGTAGGCAGCCATGTGGATTTGTGGCTTTGCTCCTGGCACCAAGCAGAGGAGATTCCGCTGTGGGACAAGTCACAATGGGCTGGGCAGGGCCAGCACCAGGCAGAACCCCCCTGCTCCCAGGAGCTCGTGGGTGAGCCTATGGACAAACACACTGAAAAATGCAATAGAGGAAAGAAAAAAGGAAAGGCCCTGCCCAGCTTCTGGTCCCTTGGTTACACTTCCTGACACTACAAAGCACTGACCGTGGGTCACTCCCTATGGGAGACTTGCAGGCACAGCACCAGACTCTTCCTAAGAACACAATACTATAACCATCATTCCCCAGTTCCCAAGGCCCCCATTCCCCACACTTCAAAACCCTCTCTACCCAAGCTGCCTGCCTTACTTGCAGGCACAACCTAGACTGACACCCAAAGCCACATAGGCTCAGAGGGGCTAGTGGAGCTACAGCAGGAATTTGCCTGACTGGGGCAGTAATTAATATATCCCCCAGAAGATTGCTTCCTGCAACTTTACTTGCTCAATTTACAAGCAGGGCACTCCTCGCCACATTTCAGGAGTGCCCTTCTCTGTTTATTAGCCAGCACAGCACAGGGAGAAGGGCAGCTCTTAACACATGGACCCAGGGACAGACACTTCCCTGCATGGGATGGGACAGATCACACCAGGAGGCGGCTGGGAGCCTGAGGAGCTGCACACAGCAAGGTGCTGACCCCTGCTTCGTAGATCTGGTTAACAGCACTGATATAAGGACACAACCCTTCCCATGGCACACTCCATCTGCAGATTTCAGTGCCATCTGTGAGGGAGGCTAGATTCACTAACTGTGTTTAATACACGGGAGGAAACTAATGCACCAAGAGGCAAAATAACTTGCCCACGTGTATTTAATACATTAGCAGCAGAGCCAAGGATATTAACATCTATTTAAGCCTTGGCACGTCTCTCTGGGTTTTCCAGTGACTTTGACCCTCTTGAGAGCATAGGGAAACTAAACCTGTATTTTGAAGTGCCTGAGCTCCACCCTCTCTCACACACCAGCATCCGCCCTCCAGCAAGCAGGAAACAGATTTAATCACCACCAATGCCACAAAAGCTCAGGCATGCCTGTGCTACTAGCAGCCCGTACTGGGGGCTATTTCTGCCAGAGTATTAGAAATAACTGTCACAGCCACACAGGGAGTTAGGCAGCTTTCCAGGACGAACTACACCTCTTTCTCAGCTCTGCAAGAGAGATGTTTTCTTCAGTACTGCCATTTTTTAGCTGTGTTTCCTAAAACTGGTGTACACAACTGCACCATCTTTCAGTTTCTCCCTAATAGCTTTTGATCCCTTCTGCCAGTTGCAGCTCAGCTCTGAGAGGCAGGAGCTGGGTCATCCCTGCAAACTTTGTGAAGATAAGCAGTTCTGTAACAGCAAGTAATCTGCTAGGGCTGCTTCAGAGCCAAAGGCTGTGGGGTGAACACAACACGTTTATTAGGCACCAGAGGATCCACCGCAGCCTGCTGCTCCCTTCCCTTTGGTCTCTGAGCATGGGCCAGCACAGGAATTGCACATCACAGCTAAGGGGAATGAGCAATGCTGCATGCTGGACACAGACGGAAACCCTTGGTGGGATAATTAGTGGAAGATAATTAATGCTTCATCTTCACTGCCACAAAGGCCACACTAGTCAGTGATGTGGGAGGAGACAGGGCAGCAACTGCGAGGGAAGGGAAACTAACCGCCATGGCATGCCAAGCCCAGCCGAGGGGGGAAAACGGGGAACCTAGGGGATAAAATAACCCAGGAATGTTCTGGGCTTCGGAATTAAATGAAACATATTGTTAGAGTTTGCTGCTCAGGTTTCCCCTAATTCACAGAAATTAGAGTATTTTCTGCTGGAATATAGGTTTCATGAGCCTGAGACTGTAACCCCAGCCAAGAGCAATTACACCCACCCAGTGGCATTTCCGACTCAAACCCAGCACAGGGGTGACAGGGGAAAAGCCATCTTGAGCTGTCAGCTGGTGCTGCAAAACTCCCTTTCACATACAGCACTGTACTGGAAGACAGAGACTGCGCCCCCTGTGTGCATGTGTCTGTCTGGCAGGGAGGAAGGAAAGCACCCCAGCAAAACTAATCCCAAAGGACTGGAGATCCAGACATCGTCCCTCATCCATGAAGAGCCTCCAATGCACATCTTTGTTGTCACTTCTCTGGAGCCCATTTAGGGTCAGCCCCCGCTGCTGCTTCCCTCCAGGCTCAGTCCACGGCCACAAGCTGGATCTGTGATCCACGTATGCTGCTGTGGAAGGGAATGGAAAAAACAGGCTTCCACAGATACATCCAGTGGAAAATACCGGTATTAATGAACAGAAAGGGAGTTGTAGAGATAAAGACAGCTCGTAACATCCTGCTTGCAAAACCTCCTCCCTGACAAGCCTTGTAGCCAGGCAAGTGCCCAGCAGCACCCCCACGGCTGGGCTAGGCTTGGGTCCTGCCAAGGGTTCATGTCACGCTCGCCATGGCAAGGCTGGGCAGCACACCCATGCTTGGGGCATGCTCACACCCCAGCGGGGACAGCCAGCCAGCAGCCAAGAGAGCAGGGACCAAGGCTCACAGCTGAGGGTGCAGGGTTTGCACAGAGGATGCCTGTCACACAAGTCTGCCAGCACTCGCGCACTCCCTTCCAAGCGTCCCAAGAGCTGCCACCTTCCCTGTGTGGCATGTTCTGCTGCCCCCAGCAAGGATTTAACTGTATGATCCCTTCGCATCCCCCAGAAAGGCTGGCTCAGCCAGGGATCATTGCTAAGATACCAGGCACCTCAGTCCTTGCACACCACAAACAGCTGAGGTGCAAAACAGGTTGCAACAGCCAGACCTTGACCAGCCACAGCATTGCTTGTCCACAGCCAACACCGCCACCAGTACTGCAGCAGTCCCAGTGCTCCAGGAGGGCTCTGCCCTCTGCTGCTGTCCCTGGGCTGGCTTTTGTGGAGGGGACCAGATGCTCCTGTCACAAAAGCCACCTTCAGCAGTGCTTGAGAAGGGACTGAGCTGGAGCAGCTGAGCGTGTGGGTATATGCCAGCCCTGGAGTGCTGTTGCTTTAACCCAGCACAAGCTCTGCCAGCATTTGCCTGTCAGAGGGTTTAACCAGCCGCTGAGAGCTGCCTGCTGCCCCAGCAGCTCCCAGGACCCAGCCCAGCAGGCTGCCACAACCATGTCCTCCCCAGCTGCCCTGGCTGGGCACCCACAGGTCTCCTCCTAGCCAGCATCACCTGGACCATGGGCTCAGTTCATGGCAAGGATCCTGTGCCACCCCTCTCTAACATGTCTCCCAACCTCCCTCCTTTCAGGACAGCCTGTCCCCCCAGTCAGTAGTACACAACATACCCAGACCCTGATCGGCTCCAGACAGGCTTGCAGGGCAACTGCTGCAGCATTTGGTTCTTTGTTTTCATCAGCAATTCCCACACTGATCATCACTTTGCAAATCACACTGAGGCGCTGGGGAAGGATGTGGGTTCCAGACAGCTGGGCAGCCCCATGCACTGACCAGCGGCTCCTGCAAGAGGGGGAAATTTGGCAGCTTCTTCAGGAGACTGCAAAAGCCTTACTTGGGGCTCCTGCAGGCAGTACTGAGCTCTGGTTCTCAGCCCTATTCAAAGGTGACTGGAACAGAGAAGTATTGCGGATGCTTAAGATGCCACAAAAAAATCACCAGGTGCAAAGAAAGCACCAGAAAAAGACCATGAGAAAGAAGAATAGGATGCGGGAAGTCATTTCACTCAGATGACCCCGAAAAGGGAAACTCCTGATATGACATTAAGGAAAACATCTGAAGACTCATCGCCTTGCTTAAAATACAAATGAGATTCAAAATAAACCTCAAACCCCTGTGCCTCATATAATTAGCAGAATGTGCTTTCAACACCCTCCTAGATCTCTTATCTTTGTATTTACTTGGTGTAGCTTGGACAGGTAAGTCAGCCCTGGCAAGTTCCCCTTTAGTTTCTCAGGTGCTCACACAGCGGTTCAGCACCTGGATGATTTACAGTGAAATCCGTATACTGCTGTGTACACTTCCAGCAGTTTACAAATGGAGGGAGCAGTCAGACAGCCCTTGCCTGGTCCTCAGTTTAACTCAGTGCAAGTATTATCACCAGACAGGCCACAAAGACCTCTGCTAGCAAAAGAGTTAAGATCCTGAAAGCTGATTAGTGGCGATCTGGCTTGGTCCAGGCTTCACAGAGGCCATCCTACAAAAACGCGGAGGCAAGTGCCCCACTTTGCAAGGATGACACTGATCTCCCCCAGCTGCAAAACCCCTGCTGGAGCCCAGTGCCACAGCCCCGCTCCAAGCCCATGGGAGATAACCAACTGCAGCTTGGTCCAGGAGCCCACGCCGTGGAGAGGAGCCGAGCTGTCAGCGCATGAGACTCTGCTTTTCATTTAGTTGGCAACAGCTGAAAGGCCTGAATAGAAGTGAAGCCCTTCCTCCCACACCGGCAAGGTGCAAACACAGCCCTCCTTCAGCTCCAGCCGGTCACTGATGGGAGCTGAAATCCTGTGCTGCGAGATGCACACCAGTTTCAGCCCTGTCAGAGAAGAGCCACAGTGAAAATGGATCAGCAGCCAGCACAGGTGACCCACCCATACAAGCTGGAGCGTTTGAGGGGTGACAGCTCAAAGAACTGAAGAAAGCTAGACCTCAGCTAGCACTGCAAGAAATGCCAGTCCTTCCTTCAAAGTAACTAGCTCCCTCCAGAGAGCCAGAGCCCACCCTGAGCGCCCAGCCAGGAGAGGGTCACTGAAGAAAGCTGAAGGGAAAGGACATGGCAAACAATCCTCACAAGGCAAGCTGGATTTTAAATCACTTACAGTCCTGCTTGTGCTTCCAGTTCTCCAACATCACAACAGGGAAGCCCCACACACCTCAACATGCGCAAAATGAACCTCTTCTGTGATTATCCAGGGGCATCTCTGTGCTGCATCAGCATTTAGCCTGACGAATAGTCTGGACACCACTCAACTTGCCTGTGTCACCCCACTGATTTCAGATAGAGAGGGATCAATACGGTTCAAGGTATCAAAGGAAGGGGAAAGTAAATTACTGATTTGGTTTTCTAAACATCTTCACAATGGATTTTAAAAAATCCTTAGTCAAATCTATGTCTTAGGGTTGTTTTTTTTCCTGTTTGTTCACCTTAAAAATGTCCAACATTGACTTCCTGATTTTGTCAGAGAACTCCTGAGGTCTCAACCACAGGCAGCAAGTCCTGTAGTCCCTCCTTGAAGGGGAGGAGCTTTGAACACAGCAGTTTTCCACTCTGTTTACTGCATATTTCAAATTTAATATGAGTGTTCACAAGTCCCCTTTTCATTCACTCAGTCACCCTCAAAGTTGTTTTTAAGTGTAACCAGAAATGCCACCAATCACCTTTAATTTCCTCAAACCTGCAGTATCTCAACCTGACTGCTTTCTCCAGTGGTTCAGGGAGACTAGTAGACAGGGACTAGATTTAAAGTGGGGAAAAAAGAAGGGAAAAACAGGGGAGAAGCCTTCTCATCCACTGTACTGGACAAAAGGCACAAACACCCCCGGTCAGTCTAGGGAGAGGACCTTGTAAAGTCCTCTGGGACAGAGAGGCTCCCAGATAACGAAGACCTGAGCACAGCAGGTCTCTCAGACACATGCACAGTATTTAAAGGTGAATTAGGGTCTGTACCTGACTCCGTTAGATGCAGACAGTCCTGTGCTGGGACCTCCACCTTGAGGCAAAGCCCAGGTGCTCTGTGCATTGAGTCTTGGTGTTGACCTTGCTCCAGACAAAGTTGGTTTATTATAGGGCACGAAGCCAACATTGGAAGAACTTACTGACGCTGTCCTACCGGAAACCTGATGAGTAGCAGAAGAGTTGGGAAAGTTTATCATGGAGTGCCGGTAGCGCATGGTGATGGGACCAGTCCCACCATTTACCCAGCACTGCTGGCAGGAACAAGCCACCCCTGCATGAAGGGGAGCTGGGGAGGCTGTCACTGGGTACGGGGCGTCCAAGCGCCTCTGAACGCCGCGGCGAAACCTCGTGGTCTTGTTGGTCTGGACTTGAGCCACAAAGTCAACTTCATAGTTGTAGCCTAAGGGTCCAAGATCTACTCGCTGGTGGTTCGTGGCACGGGCTTGCTCCAGGAACACACAGACGTTCATCTCGTAGGGGGACCACCCGCCTTCATCATTCTGCCACTCCCAGACGATGCCCTGCCCGGCAGCGGAGTCCCCAGGGAAGAGGTGCCTGCGGACGGCCCGCATTGTCCCTGCGTGGGGAGGGGGGGGGAAATAAATCATTTTGTGAGCAAAGTCAGGGGGACCTGGTCTCAGGGACTTGTTTCTGCACAGGTCTGCAGTGTCTACATTGGGGTGGCCTTCCTCGCCTCTCCCTCGGCAGGGGCCCTAACAGACTTTCTCTTCCCAACAGGGTTGGGTTTGCTCGTGAAGCTCAGAGAAACGCAATACCCCCAAGATCCCTGTCCCTCTGCCAAATCTGATTGCAGGCTGGCAACAGGTTCAAAAGCTGCTGGGAGGAAGGGTGGGAAAGGAGGGAAGGAGAGAGGATGCAGAGACAGACACACCCAAGCACAAAGGCACAGCGATCACATATGCCTCCCTGACATTAAAAATAAAAAGTGAAAAAAAAAAATCAGGCTGAGGCACAGATCTGGTTAAAAAAAACCAACTCCCACAGCCTTGACAACAGAGTAACTATAGAGACATGACACCAGGGGAAGTGCTTTGCAGAAGCACTTAAGGGGCTAAACGCCCACTTTGCTGCACAAGGATCTGAGCAATTTTGCTCTTGGGGGAGTGTGTGAAGCCTCACAAGGGTGAGGATGAGTACTTTGGAGAGGACGAAGAGGTCCTCCAGGCTCCTGACTGCTGGGAGATGTAGCAAGGCTAGAGGGGAGAACACAGTGAAGTAGTTTGGAAACTGGAGAGAGCAGCTCTTCAGACAAAGGAAGAGAAATTAAAGTAGACATGCTGCTCTTGCAAGGCTGCTCAACAGCAACAGCAGGAGCTCAAAACCCCCTGGAAGTCTGGCTCTCCAGGGTGCCTTTGCTCCTGGTTACTTTACTCCTTTACAAAAGAAAGGCCCTAATGAGAGGGAGGTAAGCCACCCCGCAAGACAGAAGCTCTGCAACCTCTGCAAAAACGGGTTTCTGCAGCAGGGTCAAAACTGCTGCTGCTGGGAAAATCCTCAGCAGCACTCCACACTGAGAAAGAGGAGCAGGAAATGCCGCGGGGCAAGCAAGTCTAGGGATGCAGGCAGATGGGGGTGAACAAGGGTGCGGCAAGTCACTACAACGCAGGAGGAATTCAGAGAAGAACAGCACCGAGAGGAAAAAAAGAAAGCCTTCTAAGAGGTCACGAGAGTTATGACACTATGGTCCAGGACCCCAGGTGAAAATGGACACATGTACAAGTATCTGCACCTAAAGCCTGCAGAGAACTGCCCCAGAATATTGCTGGAGGCTCTTTGCAGGGCAGGCAATCCAAGCAAGCTTTGCACCCAACAAGCACACTCCAAGGAAGCAGGACAGTCCATGTGGGACTCCACACTGCCAAAACCCAATCGCTACCTGTGTTCAGGCTCTGGCTGGCTGAATGCTGGCTCACACTGCTGTCCTTTCTACCCCATAGTATTGGGATATTGCAGAAACTACTAGGACTTGACTCAAAGCATAAGGGCATTAACTGCCTCCTCACCACCAAAAATTCTGCTCGACAGCATGAAAGTCACATCTCTGCTCCTGTCGCACTCCTGGGTTGCTTTGTAAATGGTGGTGGTGGTTTCTGCACAGTGCTTTGGTGGTCAGACCATAACAACACCCTGCGCTGGGGTGCAGGTAAGTCCCATATGTCATTGCAGAAACTAAATCAGGAAAGACAGACCCGAGCTCCAGAGCTGACATAAAGGCTGAGGCTCTCTCAAAGGCAGAATGTGCCAGACCAAGGAACAGCAGGACTCATGTTTTAGCTGGGAAGCTGAAGGCACTGGGGACTGGAATGGCTTGCCTCAGCTCATGCAAGGGATGAGCAGCCAGGAAAGGTCCAGCATTTGCTCCTAACCTCTGCTTCAGTGGCCAGAGCAGCACCAAGTCCTGCTTGTTGCAGAGCAGGACTCTCCAGTGACACCATCCAACAGACACGGTCTCATCAGCACACCTAAAAAGCTGCTAGCAGCCAGTGAAACACAGCAACCTCCCCTGTAAGAGCTGGGATTGAACCCCAATAGCTCAACCACAAAGCCCAGGGATTCCTGTTGGACAAGAAGTCAGGGCAGAAGGTGTCAGCAGAACCAAGCTGACCTTCCCCAGCCAGGAATCAACACATTCACCTGCTTTCCCATGTAAACAGCCAAAAGCAAACTCTAGCAATGACTGCTCCTATCCAGCAAACAAGCCCTACCAAATTTTAGAAACACACAGCCTATGGCCTCAAGAGGTGAGCAACATCAGAGATGACGCCTGAGCAGAAGGAGGACTGGGGAAGAGACTGAGCTGGAAGCGAGACGGTGAGAAATAAACTACATTTAGAGATGAGTGCAGGGAACCTGCTCCCCAGAAAAAGGGGACTACCATGGGTAAAGCAAGGTGTCAGAAAGCCCAGCAGGACACATCTCAGAGGAGATTAGCAAGGCTGCCCCTGCTCCACTGGCAAGCCAGAAGCTAAAAGCTGCACAGAGACAACTTGGAGTTTGTTAAGCAACCTGTATTTTTAACATGCCAAAACAGCAGCAGGGAGAAGAGCTTTTAGGAGTCAATAACAAGACCAAAGCCATGCACTTGGAAAATGTCCCTGTTTCCCCAGGCTGGCAGGAAAACTGGCATTCCTCTCCAGGGTGGGCAAACAGCTGTGGTGAGAGGACAACTCCTGCTGCTCCCTTGCATTCACTCCCAGCTAATCTGCCTCGACCAGCAGCTGAAGCCTGCAGCTAATCCTGCCTGCAAGATCCCCCTGCACAGCTGTCATTCCCCATTGGTGGGGATGCTGGTCCCGTTAACACTGGCTTCCTGTTATTCTCCCTGGCTTCCTTTGAAGAGCCTATTTGTCTGTCTAATAGCTAACGAGCAGAATACAACAGCCTATTTTTTGCTCTGTTTAAAGATTTTTCATGGGGATGTTTCCTGCAGAGATTCTTTTCTCCAGCACATGACAAAGGTCAGATGGCTCCTCTCTCAGAAAGGTTCACATTTAAGGCAGAGCCCTGCAGAGAGAAAACGCTTTGCTTAGAACTGGGCCACTGAAAGAGGAGATAGTCACGTTGCAGAGCATACAGGCACTTGTAGAGGGAGGCTCACAGGCCTGGCCATGCCAATCAGCATTCCTCCAAATCAGTGGGAAACGCTGCAGGAGAGCTCTGAAGTGGAATCAGCCTTTTTGTTATTAAGGACTCAACCACAGATCTCATCCAAGGGAAGATGAGATCACGTCAGCCAACATAATTTCCAAAATTGTATTGGGCTGTCCCTCAGAGATGACGAGCTCCAAATCATCCTGTGATGGACAATATTCACTAGGTGTCTTGAGATCTTTCACAAGGGTCTAAAGAGATACAAGACCTTTGCGGAGAGACAGCTCCACTTGTGGAGAAGGATGTCCCATTCATACTGGGACACATCTTTCAGTCTCCCACAGGCACTCTGCTCACCCTCACCAAACCAGGCCATTTCCTGACAAGGGACGGCCTGGGACTGCTGCCCATGTGTTGGAGCACTGGCTGAAAGGACAAGAGGCTGGAAGGTTCCTTCACAAGTTTGACATGAAGAAAACAAGGAAGAAACAGCTGCTGGTGCCAGCTCTGGTGGTCCATGCTGTGTTGCTTGAAGCCACAGCCTCAGCAGGGCTTCCAGATGCTCAAACAGGCCATGCTGAGCCAGCCCTGCCAAGTCATCTAGCTAAGAAAGCTCCTCACCTAATCCTAAGGTCACCAAGTCAGAATAAAAACACGGATGCAGCTGTGATGACCGCTTGCATTTGCTCCAACCACTTCCCTTTCCTGTAGGAATTGCCCAGTCGTACAGTTGATTCAAGATATTGCTCACTTACTGCTTCAGTTGGCAAGAAGCCAGAGCACTGCCCATCTCTAAAGCTTAGGGTGATGCTTGACTGTGTCCTGGGGTGATGGGAAAAGGTTGACAAAGGGGAAACTGATGCATGGAGAATTTCCCAAAGCAGCCATTCATTCGAGGTGTGTAATTTGGGATCTCCCTAGATTTTTCCGAGATGAAGAGCATGCATTCCACTCCTGCCCTCTTTCTAAGCTACAGCTGCTCAGCATATTTGGAGCAAAAGTGGGTAGGAGTCTTCTCAGCAAATTCTGAGCTGATAGCCTCAGTGACCCCAAGTGAGATGAGATGAGAATGAAAATTAGGTCTCAATCCTGCTATTAAGACCAGCCCACCCTTCCTCCCTGGGAGGAAGCAAGCCAGCCTCGTATAGTGCAAAAGAGGGGACTATTCTGCTGCAGCATTACGGCGTTCTGCGGGGGCTGCAGGCTTTCGCAAAGCAGCTTGCACAGGGCGGCATGCCAAGGTAAAGCAGCTGGCACTCCAGCCACAGAGGGAACAAGGGATTCAAACGGGGGGGTTTGAATCGTAAAAAGGCCTTTTTATGCAAGTGGTTTTGAATGGGTGTGGGTGGGGGCAGGAAGAAAGTTTGCAGCTCCAAGGGCTCTGGCTCACAAGCTCTGAGCTTCAGGGGTCCCATGATGAGGCTCCTTAAGAGATCACCACCACCTGTCTGCACCCAGCCCCACAAATTCACACCAGCCAACACTGATTTGCTCACATGCTAACATACCGTGCAGCAGACAGCCTCAAGAGAGAAGCAGACATGCCACGCGTCAAAAAACCACCCAGCAGTAACAGCAGAGCTCTGTAGGGCTCTCCTGTGCAGAACAAGGTCCTGGTTATCTCCAAGCATGCAAGCAGCCTCATCAAAACCCCAGCTCAGGCAGGGAAGTGCCCTTACCTGTATCCTGCCGGAACTGCGTCAGACTTGGGATGTCGATGACGTAGGGGGCCAAGACAGGATCCGCGTGTCCCAAAGGGATGCTGCTGACAAACCCCGACCCCGAACGCCGGCCCTTCTGCTGAGAGGCCTGAAAAACTTGTTCAATGTAGCTGCAGACATTCCCTCGGTACGGCCTCCACCTGCCAAATTCATCCTGCCATTCCCATACTGCCACTGCTGTGGAGTTGCTGCTGTGCCCTGGGGCAGAACTGGGGAGTCCGGATGGCCCGGCTGAACTGCTTCCTGCTCCCTGAGCTGCTGCCATGGTCCTCCCTGAGGTTTGGGCACGCCGCGATTGGAAGTGGCAGCTGTGCTGGCTGGCCTTATACCATTTCCTTCTGGGGGACCTGCAGCAAAAAACAGAGAGAGCACACGGAGCTGAGAATGATGCCCCAAATCCACCCCACCCTGAATCCATACCACACAAGTGATTTAAGAGAGGGAAACAAGCTCAGTCTTTCACAGAAGATGCTTGCTATGCATTTAAGAGACTATGGACAAGTGGATCGGCCTCAAAACCCTCCAGTCAAGGGCAAATGAGGTACCAGCACACACTCCCTGCCAATGCTAGCAACTTCTCTTGCTAATTTAGAGCAAAAACTCTTCGGAGAGACTCAGCTCCTTATGGTTTGTGGCCCCAGACACCACCAGTCACTGCAGCCTGTACAAAACCAGCCCAGAGCTGCTGCTGCTGATCTGCGCTGGGCAGATCCATAAGCCCTGAACCAAGTTCAGATGCTCACTAGCCAGGCCCGTGCCAAGGCAAGTGGCCACTCCACATCCCTTCGACCCGTGCTCAGCACCAGTCCTGGCAGCATTATGCTCCGACCACCCCGATGTGAGCTGCCAGCTTGTGATCAGGAGCTCTCCGAGCACTTGTGCACACGAATGATTTGGTTACACAAGCAGTTCCCAAACTCTTCTCACTGATCTGAGCTTCAGGGCTACAACATCAGCTCCATCCAGGCTTCTGATCACTCAGTTTTGATCCAGGATCAGTCCCTTGACTCCTTCTGTGCAGCGTTATACATGCATACAAAGCCAGAAGACAATCCTTTACACAGTCTGAAAATCGCAGTAAAAAGACACATTGAGTGTGATCTGAGTGAAGAATGGATGGGAATGAGTACAGAAGCACCAGGAGGAACGCAGGGCATAATAAACAGCTTGCACTGTGAGCAGTGTTAGCAAGATCTCAGCACAACTAGCTGCAGCTCCTCAGGTTGGAAAACAAGGGACAATCTGCATCAACTCAAGACTCAAGCCAGAGACTTAGCCATTAAGAGATGGTTTGGGGAAGAACAGAGAATGGGGTAGGAGCCTTAAGATATCCAGATAAAGACACAAAGGGCAGTGAGTAAATCCTAATCTCTAACAGAGAAGGGACAGGAAGCAGAGACAAAAGATCACCATCGTTCTTAAGGATGTAAAAAAGCAGACCCAAAGCCATCACATGGTTGCCAAGTTGCCCAAGAGACACCAGAGGTCTGATATTTGGCATTCCTTGTCTGCTGTGTCATCGCAAGGAATCCCGTCTAGACCATCTGGACACATGTTTTGATGCCCAAATGCCAGACAGACCATTTGGGAGATCCCCGTGTTTGTGATTGCGAGCAGGTGGGGATGACCGAATGAGCGAAATTAATTTTGTTTTAAAATAAAGTCGCCTTCTCCCTCCTAAGGTCTCACGTCATTGATTGCTCGCTTAACTCCCAGCAGTCAGCAGGGAGCTATGAGCTTCCTTCCCATCAAATGGAAAAGTTCAGGTCTTCCAAGAGGCAGAGAAGCAGTGGGTGGCTTCCACTGGAGGATGCCATCTGCACAGAGAATGACATCCCTGCTGGATGGGGAAGATCCCACGCTCTGTGGAGCCTCCCATCCATCATGCTCCTGTGGCTTGCTAGCTTAAAAAAGAAATAGAAAAAGAGTGAGCAAAGTACAGACACACCCACATGTCTGCATTTATAAGAGGAAAGCAACACTTTCTCCAGGAATTAATTGTAAATTAGTTTATGAGCTGCTCTGAGATTTTTACAGGACACCCCCAGCTCGACTGGTGTTGGTGACAAACCACTCTAGGTCACCAACAGAAGACCCCGGTCTCTGCAACTGATCTTTTCCATGTAATGCACCAAGGATGGTTATTTTACTGCTCAAAACAGCAAATTACTACTTGCGGTATAAAACCGAACACCTGCCTCTGCCAGCTCTTTTTATGGCAGGTTTTCACCCCAAAACATCTCCTCCTCAGGGACCACCAGCATGTCCATGCTCAGCTTGGACCAGGGTGAGCCAAAGCAGGGCTGCGGGGTTTTCTGTCCTACCCACCTGCATCAGGTACTCTGAACCCCAAATAGAGAACCAACACCATTTTTTCCCCAAAGTTGTTGTTACCAAATATTCATCTGCACATCCTACAGCCACAAGCAGAGCAGGAAAGTAGAAGGAAGCTGTTTAGAGAGAGTCAGCAGTTCGTTTTCCTTCCTTTTTGAAACACAGCAGCAGGAAATAAAGAGGGTATCCCAGCAGAAAAGCTGCTTCCTTCACGTACTGCCTTGCACTCGCTGGGACACTGGCAGAGAACAGCCGGGTGACAAAAGCCTATTGCTCACCCCCTAGGATGGCAGCGATGCTTTGAATCCTGGGCGACACGTGCTGACCAGCTCCCACACGCAAGCAAAGGCACCCGGACCGGCTGCACGTGAGTGTCGTGTGCTCTGACATTCACTTCCCCATCAGAATGGAAAAATATTTCCTGTGCTGGGACTGCTGGTCCAAAGGAAGAGCAAAGGGTATATTTCAGCCTCCTGCCAGTTCTTATTGCTGAACGCTGCTCGAGCCAGCAGCTGTTCGCATGGATTGGGAAGCAAGGAATGCGGGAGAGCTTCAGTAAGCCAAAATTACATGAGTCCCTGAGTTAAGGCAAACAAGAGAAATAGGAGGCCTGAAATTGCAGTTCCTTTCCCCTCTCTATGAATTCAGCAGCACGCAAATATTAAAAGCTGAGAAATTCAATACCAGAGCTGCTCATGCAGTTTTCAGCCTACCCCCTTGGGCTGCCGCCATGTGTGTGACACCAAGGCAGAGCGGATTTGGGGTAGGCAGCTAACAGAGCTGTATGGAGATGGCTGGCTGTTGCTCGGGATGCGTTACACATCCCACTGTACCAGCACTGTGTTTTGGATGCTAGCAGCAGCAGTTCAGCTCCACCAGCTCCTTCACACTGGCTCTGTCCTGGGAAGATTGGCAGCCCAGAGAGAGCAGCTACACATCTTTGCTAATATCCCATGGACTATAATACGTTACCTTGAACTTTAAAAATGCCTTGAAAAGCTAAAAATCATACCAACCCCTAAAGGCTATGCTTATTCAGCAAACAGGCCTGGCTCCAATTAGAAATCCTATGTGCCACCTTGCCCCAACAAAAACAAAAGTGCAACTACTTGAAGTGCAAGCTTAAATATTCCAGCCAACTGCCCTCCGCTTAGGAGGTAATTTGTAACTTGGGCTCAGATCTTGAATTTAGATTTGGTTGGATCTTTATGCCCCAGCACAACCTCTGAAACGTTTGCCCACGTGGCTTTAATCGGGGACTTGGACAGCAAAAAATTGGGTGCACTGTGGTTGTGTTTCCCAGCAGATTCACTGCCGGCTCCTTAAGCTCCAGCAAATAGTGGCAAGAAAGCTGGGGAGGGACAGGTGGGAATTAAAGCATTTGAAAGACATGTTTAACTCTCAAACCTGTTCCCCTTCCAGAAAGCAGAATTTTCTTTTGCTTTAAATGCAAGATCTTAAAACTCACAAGTCTGAGATGATTTCTGAAAATGCCAAGTTGCTTTTTAAGCTTCTGAACTGAAATTGCCAGTGCTGATAAAAGTTTAAATGATATGCTAGCTTCTACCTGGAAAAGACAAGGCCTCAGGAGCCCTTGAGCTGAGCTACACTAAAAAAATTTTTAAAACCACCAGACTGGTAAACCAGAGACTTTTCAGCAGGTTACTCAGAAAAGAGAGTGCCCAGGAGGGATTTGTTAAGCGCCAGGAGAGATGGGACTGGAAAGGCTACAAAGCCCATGGGAAAAGATTACACACTGATTAGGAGAGCACATAAAGCACAGGGAGGCAGCGGGGCTGTAATAAGCTCAGTGACCCTGCGCAGGGTGCATGACCAGAGCAGCATTACAGGTGCCCCGTGCCACCCTGACCCGAAACCGCCCTGCCCGGGCCCCCCACATCACCTGATCTGCACTGCTAACTGCGAGGTAACTCACACCTAAGCACATCCTTCCGCGCCCGAGCGCCCAGCACCGACCACCACACAGCTAGCAGCAACCAAGCGTAATCCTAGCGCAAGGTGGTAGAGGGGAGGTCGAATTAACTCCAGCTGCGCAGACCGATCTGTCCTCGACACAGTCCTGCCTTCTCCCAGCCTCTCCCAATCCTCACGGCACAAGGTGGCTGGGCCGGCAGCCAAAAGAAGAGAAGAATTAAAACCAAACCGCTCCAAACTGGACTCCTTCCATTCAGAACGAGCTTCAAGAGAGTTCCCTCCGGAGGAGAAAATGCAGACCGCGACTGAAGCGGAACAAAGCGGTTGCCTATCAGCTAGGCAGAGGGCCTGCTTCAGGCACCAGCGAACAGGAAAGCTGAGGCGGGGAGAAGAGGGCAGGTACACCTGAGCGCAGGGCCGCGCCCCGCCCGGCGTCCCGCTCGCCCGCTCCAGGGTCCTTCTGGGCACCGAAGCAGCCTATTTACTTGCGGGGGGACTGCCTACTTGCGGGGGGTGCAAACCTGGCAGGGTCCGGAGGGCTCCTCCGGCTTCCCGAGGGCTCTTCCCCCGCTTTCAGCGGGACGGCGCGGGAGAGCCGCGGGGAGCTCAGGCGGCCGGGGCAGCCGCCTCCGGCCTCGCACGGCGCCCCCGCCGCGGAGCCCC
>VZTV01052430.1:0-28431 GCA_013400875.1 Anhinga rufa
AAAAAAAAAAAAAGGAAATTTGGGATTAAAAATGTCCTCTGTTCCCCCCTGCTTGTAGGCGGCATTGCTGTTTGGTAAATTTCAGTATTTAGAACTAATCCAGTTTTTAGAGCTGAAATCACAAAAACCAAAGCAGAGCTGACTGCTTCAGGCAGCTGATAAATCATCAATGGCCAAAGTTAAAAAGCTGCAAGTCGCCAGACTGATTGGAAGATATTACATGTATGATCCAAAACTGTCGACTGTGAGTACATTAAATAATACAATCGGCCATTGTGAGGAATTTCATAAAGATGGGCATGTTGCAAAAGAAGGGTTACTTTGGTGTTCTTCTTTTGCATAGAAATCCTTTATGAATACAAAACACAATTAAACAAGTAGTTCTATGAGCACCAGAAATAATGAAGCCTGGTTTCCAATAGCTCCTTTCTGTGTGGATCCTTTGCTGGCTAAGACAGATCTCATTAGCTTTTCCCCCAGTGGGCACTAGTAAGTTCTTGCATCTTCCTGTCCACCTCTTTTCATAAAAATTATAGGGACATTTTTATTCTACCTCTTAGCTTGGTTGAGGCCAGGTGACAGGTTCAAAAGTGACTGGGCAATATGAGGGGACAGATGGGTCTAACCACCTATGTGTCCATAGGAAAATCAGAGCTGTGGACTGACCATTGCTGGGAACGCCCTTAACAGACGTTATCGTCGCTGCACCATGCCATGGCTCTGCACTCTCCTGTGCCATCCCAGAGCAAACGGGGTGTGTTCAGTGGTGAGGAAGGCTTACAACATGTCCGTGTCCTGTTGTTGCACGTAAAGTGAACCTGTCTTCATACATCAATGGCGTTCATACTGTCAACATTTCTGAGATGTTTAGAAAAGTCCTCAGTGGGGAGGCTAGCCCTGAGATGGGTATCCCTTTAGGTCAATTTTTCAGGAGCATCAGCTGATATTTCCACCCCCTCATCTCCCACTGACCCAGAGCCACAGTGCGGATATTACACAGGGGGTTCAGCCTGGCTGCCCTTTTGTCTGCAGGACCCTATGTGGAAGAACCTTTCTGTAACAAATTCACATCATGCTCCAGCAGAGGAGCAAGAAGTACGTTTTCTTTGTTTCTTGAAGCCAATAGGCATGCCTGTATCAGAGGACAAATCAGAGAAATGTTATCACCATGTTCCACTCTTTTAAAGGATGGCTACAAAGAAGATGGAGACTCCCTTTTTACAATGAGTGACATGGAAAAGACAAGGGATAATGGGTACAAGTTAGTCCTGGGGAGATTCCGACTGGACAAAAGAGGAAACTTTTCCACAATGTGAACAATCAGCCATTGGAATAATCTCCCCAGGGAAGTGGTAGATTCCCCAACATTGGACACTTTTTAAGATTCAGCTGGACAGGCTGCTGGGCCATCTTGTCTAGACCCTGCTTTTGCCAAGAAAGGTCAGACCAGATGATCCTCAAGGTCCCTTCCAACCCGGTATTCTAAGATTCTATGAAACCCATTTTGCGAGCTGTCCGCGGGGTACTCTTCCAAATGCAGGAGGCTGCTGAGCTACAGAGGTTCTTCATCTGCAGCAGCCCTGGAGGGGCCCTTAGAGATCCTAAGCTCTGAAGGTTGCCTAGATTTCCCATGATGGGAACTCAGGAAGATAAGCCATCCTTTTAATCTTATTTTTTTAATTAAAGAGGTTGATGACATAAGCTATTATGATTGCCAGTGATGAGTTGTGAGCCAGTAAAAGATTGGATTCAAATTTGAGTCCTTTATAGCTCAGACCTATCTTTCTGGTCTCTGAAACAGTGCATGCATTTTTATTTCTCACTTTTTCAGGGACATAAAAGTATTTCACTCTGGAACACAGCAAGTACAATATGATGAGACCGCATTGTTTCATCAGAAGGAAACCTGCGTAACCTCAAGTGATCCCCACTGAAGTTAAAACAGACACAGAAGACCACATTTTCATTAACTAGTGCATATACACATATTTTACAATGGTACTTTGAGTTTGGAAGCGGGTGCCCATCTGCAATGTAGGGACATCTTGTTAGCAGATGTTATTTGTCTGAGAGGTCGAACTTATTCTAATGACAGTACTTTTATTTTTTTTACATTTGCAAGACACTGAACAAACATAAAGACACAGCAGCTACTATAGAAGCAGCAAATTGGTTTTTAGTTGAAAATACTGTATAAAGACAAATCATTTTTATATTGCAGTCAGATTTGCCCACCAAAGTGTGTGGGGCAAGGTGATATTGGGAACCTTTTTATGTAAGTAGCTGTTTCCTAGTATTCTAGGGAATTCATGAATGCAAAGCATATAGATAAAATCCCACTTTGTAGGTGCATTTGTTCAGCAAAGTTGTCAGATGTCTGTTAAAAGGAAATAACACTTGCATAGCAGGTTTTCACAGATGTAGTGTGTGAAAATTATTATTAAAGCATTTCTAAGGTATTTTCAGCAGAATGAATAAGGAGTGATTTGTGAAATTATTATTTTGTGGCCAAAACACAGAGAAAGTCGGAATTTTAATTCAGCTGTATATGTGGTTTCCTGTTTGTGAGACTTCTAGATTGTCCACGGTGAAAGAAAATATTTCAAGATGTTTGGCTTGATAGCTGAATGCACTAATCCAGGGAAGTAAATAACAAACCCCCCCCAATGATATGGGACCACTGTGGCCACTCCTGATGGAAATTGGTTCTGTCTGTTTCCACTTTGCTGTGTCAGGCTAAACGCACTCCTCCCGTTTGGCTCAGGCTGCTGAAACACTTATTTCCTATGTCAGATATTTTTTTTTCTGGGGGAAGGAGACAGCCTACAGACCCCACCAGAGGCAGGAGCAGTTCAGGAGAGCTCTTTGTATTCTGCCCATCCTTCACTTCCCAAGGAAATGGGAAGATGAACAGGATGTGGGGCTGAAATTCCTCTTAAGATGAAGAGCAGCAGTTGAGGATTTTCCTGATTTAAAGCTAAGCAAATGGGCTCTTTACATTGCTGAAATCTGTCTTCAAACAGGTAATGCAGAGCACTGTTGGCAGAATACACCTTTGAGCTCTTGGGCTGTAATAACCTGTGGGGGACCTTCTGGGCATGGATCAGGAGATGCCTATTAAAGCTGGTGTTGCCACCACTCTCATGCTCTTCTTTCTGTAGTCAAAGTTTTAACTGCCATTTCTGTTCATGAGGATGGGTTATTGGCTTAAACTTCAGAGTTTGTTTTTTTTTATTGGGGGGTAGAAGGAGACACATTGGTTTCTATCCCTTTCAGTCATGAAGAAAGAGCTCTGAAGTTAACCTAAATGCATCCTAGAAATGAAAAGAACAAAGAACACAAAGACCATGGCTTGAAATTTTTTTGTTTTTATTTCTTTGCTCTTCTTTTTTCTTTTTTTGGTAAGCCAATGTTGTGATTTTGCCCTGACTGATGTTTTTGAATGCTGGAGGTTGGCAAACAGGAGTCAATCTGAATAAATATCTACAATAAATAAATACAGCAAGCCTGATTAATACCCAAAGCATTTGTATTCCCAGACATACCCATAAACCAGCTCCACCCCGATTAATCAGGTCTGACTGTACTGCATAATACTTACCATTTTTTAATTAAAATTGAGAGCTCTGACTGTCCAGAGTGCTACATGTGTGTTCTCTGAAAAATTACAACACAAGCAGAGGCCATTTTTTTCCTACTCCTGCTACAAATTTCATACTGAACTTTAAAGGCAATTTCAGGTGCAGCCGGATACTATCCATTATCTTTGCCTGTACTCCTAATCAGAGCAGCACAATCTGCCTCCAAAAACATTTGTTCTGAATGGCTGCTGTTTCTGAAAGCAGATGCTCTTGAAACTGTAGCTGTCAATAGCTCCACTTACCAGTGTTTTCTTACAAAGAAATATTCCAGTTAAGGTTTACTTGGATTTAACTACATGTTTATGATCATGCTGGTGAGGTATAATATTTTTGCCTGTGTGCATGGAACAAATCAATAAGCTGCTTCTTCATGACTCTGGTTTTGCTTTTGCTCCTGCCTGTATAAATCAGGAAGATCTCTGCTCAGATGAGTAGTTACACCTGGCTAAAATTGCAGGCAATGAGACTCTATTCCTTTGTTTGAAGTAGAAGCGGGTTTTTGTACAGGGAGAGAATAAACAAGTACTTCATGGTTGCCTTCTCTCTGTGCTCTGTTTTTTTCCTTTTTTATTATTTGAACAAATAAGATTTTAGTCATATATTACGCCAAACCTATGACTCCATCTAGCTTCCCACAGCACACTTTTTAGAGCAGAGAATACTCTTTTCTTGTCTTGCTGAAGCACATATTTTCACATGATTTGCACTGATAATATAACTCCACTGAGTAGCTTGATAGAATATATCACTCTTCACAGTCTAGCAGTCCCCCTCCTTAAATAATGGAAGTGGTAGACTCCTGGTAGCTTGATTTTAAACATTTTAAATATATATAATGGTTTGCATACTGTGCAGTGATTTGTAAAATGTGAGTGCCTACAAAAACCATGGTTACCAAGCATAACATTATCTTATTTTTACTTACACAACCAGTAAAACAGCTGGAGGTCTAAAATCATGGCCTGGCATTAAATGCATTACTACATTTTAACCATGCAGGATGAGGCTGTCCTTTCAATTGGGAGATAGGAAGAGAAAAAAAGTGTAGTGATTACTGGAAAATTAACACCTCCTATTTTAATAGACTGATTATACCAACAGCACTTAAATAGAAACCCTTCAACTGAAATGAATTGGAATTTTATCTATCTATCTAAAGAGTGAGAAAGGCACAAGTGGCTTTGAGCTACACAAATCGTAGAATCAATCTTCAGAGTGGAAATGGAGTATTAGTGGAAATGGAGTATTCTACTAATGGAAATTATGTCTTTTGTTTTAAGACCCACCTGTATGACACCATTTAAATTTAGTTCTTTTTATTCATGTCCTTGAAAAAAGATCCATATCAACAGCGCTCCACTAGTTTCCCTCTCTAACATTCATAACTGTAATCGACTTGCAATGAATTAGGCTGTAAGCCATAAACCCAGGTCACTGCAGCATGCACACAAAGTTTAGGACTAGGTTTCCTCACCTCAAGTAATGTTACCAAGCCATCTCAGTAAACTTTTACAAAAGTGGTGTCAAAGGAAGACAATTTTGCTACCGTGTTTGGTGCTTCAAAACTAACAACTAAATTGCTCTTCCAAAAATATGGCACCCCAGGCCCTGCTGAGATGTTGAAGCTCTCCTGGGATGTAGTTTCAGTGGGGGCTTTTGCCTGCTGGGAGGCTGATGGATGGCGAGGTGCTGAGCCCCTGTGTGGCAAGGGAGTTACCCCACTCCTGAAGAAAACCATCAATGAACAGGAGACCTGGAAGATTACAAGAGCGGGCAAAGTGGTACAGTTCAAAGCAGAAGTTTCTCATAGTTAAAAACATGTCCTTAAATGTGTTCATTCATGAAAAGGGCCCAGAAACAGACATTTCTCTTTATTTCATCTGCTCTCACACATCATGGTACCATGTCCCCTCTTGGATCCAGGAGTGCACTCCACCAAATTTGCCCCAGAGAGTTCCCAAATTCCTCAGATTTCAGGAGTCTGAGGGCTATCAGCAGTGCGAGGAGTCACTCGGCACCTGATCAATGTGACTCCAATATCCGGTCAACGATGCAGGTGCAGATTGAAAACTGTCAGCACTTCCCAAATCAGCCCCAAGAAGCTGCATACTCTTCCCCTAGGTAGATCTCTTCTTCCAACTATAAGCCCATTCATGGCATGCAGTGGCTGCAGTGAGAATAAATAGCATTCAGGTGGCTCCTCCAACCCCAACAAAAGCATAAGGAAGGGTGGCCAGGAGCTGATATGCTGCTTCCTTGCTCTGCCCGCGCTGGGGAACAGTGGGAGGTTCAGCAAAATCTTACGCTTGTGACATTAGGAGATCGAGATCTGATTCATCTGCCTGATAAAGCTTTGAACAAGGTACGGGAGGAATAAAAAGAGTTTGATTCTTGTCTCACAACACGAGTTTTACATCAGTGGTATTACTGGCTGTGTTTACACAGGCAGCTGAGCCAGGGCTCAGGCTCCAGAAAGTCCATTAAAACCAGCTTGTGCACCCTCCTGCAAAGCCTCCTAGCTTGCTTGCCTGACGTGCGCTCAAAGGGCTGTACCACTTGCACACTCCCCATGTCCCCGAGCACCAGCACCCTCCCAGCATGAGCCGCCCGCCCCCAGCTCCCAGCCCTAGGGTCCTTGGGCGGGAGGAGAGCCCTCCCCCTCTCCCATGCTGCCAAACCAAAGGTGAGGAGGGAGGGAGGGCTGTGGTATCACCTGCCCCAGCTCCTCCAGTGTTGTCCTGGATGATAGTGTGAGTCGATCCTCTGGTGTGGACATGGTTCATCCTCAGCACTGAAGACCTCCACTGTGTGCTTAATGAGCCAGGGTAGGAGCTGAGCCAGGGTAAATAGCAGTGCTATGGCTCCCCAAGAGCATCACCGACCTACCCCAGCCAAAAAGGGTCTCTTCTTGGAGATCAGACAGTGCCTTTACTTACGGCACAGATATTGCAAAGGGAAGGTTGTGGCAGTGATGGCACAGCAGCCTGGAGTCAAAAATGACTTGTTTACTTTGGAGAGGATCAGAGAAGGACACAGATTATACAACCAAAAGGAAGAATGTGGCTAGTTAATAGCGCTGGCAAATAACAGAGGAAAAAAATCTGTACTTTTATTCAAAGAAGAAAATGAGCATTGTAGTAAATATGCAGACAATCCACACCAAGTACAAATCTGGTTTCTGTGTGTGAATGTGTGGTCTAGCTGCGATCTTTATGGAAGCTGTTTCAACTTCAAATGAATATAGTATTTCTGAAATAGTTTACATGAATGTGATCTGTCTATGAAAGGAAACAATGGATGTAGTAAACAAGCAAATTTGTTTTCAATAGCTGAGTGAGAAAGATGCTGACTATTTCATCAAAGGAGGACCAAGGGTGGGATTTCCGATGTTACACCTGTCCAGTGTTTGTGTTCAGTGGGTACAGGGACGGGTTTGCAGCTCATGGAGAACATGTCAGCCCTGCACACTCCAAAGTCAGGGGATGGACACTTGCTTTTAGCAATTTCCAGCCATACCAATGGGAATGTGTTCAAAAGCAGGGGTCAGCTGCATGCCTTAAAAATGAAAAGCCTATGCATTCAATGCAGTTCAGATATGGTTTCACATTTTTAGCACCTGGTCCTTGTCCTTACCCTTATGACACATTGCCTCAACAGGACAAGGTAGCTATCTGCATTACAGAAGAGCTTGGTAGGGCGGCCTGGCTCTCCTGCCCTGGCTACCCCCTTTCAGGTTTTGCATGTGCCGTGGGTATGGATAGGACACCGCGGGGAGGAAAGCTGCCCTCACGTGGGTCTAGTGCTGCCATCGGCAGTACACGGGTTTTGTGCCGTTTCCTCGGCTGCCAGCTCCCTCGAGCGTGGGCTCAATCCCGCAGTTGCGGCAAAGTTTAAGCTGCTTTTCCCAACTGCACCCGAATTCGCGCTCTGCAGAGAAGCACCACTTGAGGAAGGGGAGGGTGGGAGAGCGGCACAGCCCCTTGTCCAGCCTGCTCTTTCTGCATAATTTTTTATGTAGAAGTCGGTGTTTTGCTCCAAACTTTGCTCTCAGAGCGAGGGTGGCTGTCCAGGCGTAACTACTGCTCAGCTGCCCTCTGTGTCCTGCTGGAGGAGCCAGGGCATCCCGCTGCCCTGCAAAATGCACTGCCAGCACCAGGAAAGCCAGGGGGCTAGCGCCTTCGGCACAGCGGCATGGGAGGTGAAGTCGGTGCAGCAAGCAAAGCACAGCATTTTGCTTTTAAAACAGAAAAAATAGATCCTACAAACACGCTCTGTGGTGCCATTAATGTTGCAAGGACTTGTTAATTACTTACACGTTCCTGACTTACAAGCATGTGATTTTTTTGTAGCCTTCACTTTTCAGTGGTGTTGTTTTTGCACTTGTTTGGGTTTTTTTGTTTTTTTCTTTTGTTTTTTAGATTGACAAAAAAGAACCTCAGCTTACTGTCTGCTGCCAATTAGCTGTTCAGTCCTTGACCCTAAGGCTTGTGTGACTTAGAAAGTCCCACAGATGTTGCCAGAGGAACCTCAATAGCTTCTCTCTCCATACCTAGTGGGGATGTGGATTTACAAACACACTTTAAAGAGTTTAGTCTGAGGCTGAGCAGTTGGCTGTATTTAAAAACTCTGCAAATCCAAAAGATTTCATAGGTTCCTTCTCCTCAAGTTTCTACAGAAGAGCTTGTAAATGCCTTGGACCAAATAGCTGTGCAGTTAATGAACTGTGCATACACAGGCACTCTGACCAGCTATGAATTCACACTTAATAGTTTAACAAAGATGTCTGGCTTCATATGTTTTTCATTCTTTTTTTTTAATAGTGATAGGCTTGTCAATTAAATCCATCTTTAAAATAGATTTCACCAAACATATGTACTGCCCATTAAGACTCATTTAATGCTATCTTTTCAACATGCTTTTCCAAGAGAAATAAACTACCTAATATTCTATTATAATCAGTGGATTTTTTTTTTCCACTTCCCTAAGTACCAAACATCTGACAGGATACTATAAAACCCTCTGGATAAATTTTTCTTTTACGGAGAGACCACTGTGAAAATTTTCAGTCTGCGATACACATAAGGCTAGATTTTCAAAAGGATATGCTGCTGCCCCTATTTGTGGACTTCAACCCAAGATACCCAAAGTATGATTTTTCAGGGATGCTGAGCAAACGTAACTCCTATGGACTCCAGCCAGAACTTTTCCTGTTTGCTTCTGCTGCAAATCAAGCTCTGCATCGCTAAGGGGACCAGAAAGCATTTCTTGAACAGTTTTTACTTCCAGTATTTCCTTACTGTGGAAATAGGCTTAAGTGATACTTGATGGCGTTCAGTCACAGATGACACAGCTCATAAAGCCGAAAAAAGAAGCAAAACTCAGGTGGTGAGAATTCACCTCAGTGCGTGAGAAAGAGAGGAGGGGGAGAGTTTGTGAGTGAAAGCTTGAGTCTTTGAAAAGGAGACAGATGGTTTTCATATACTGGTATGAATATTACAAGCTTCAGGTGTCCCAAAATGCTGTGAAAAGCAACTTTAGAAATTGGTGGCAAATAATAATGTCCAAAGGTATCCAGGAAAACAATGGCTTTTGCCTCTGCTACAGGTAATTTGGGAAAACCTTCCCAGACTTCCTTTTTAAAAGAAAAAAACTCTTTGCTGAGTAGGAGGAGCATGAAAAGAAGCTAGTTCCGTCATAAAATGCTACATGTCTGAAGTATTTTTACTGTTTATTTTCAATATTGTTGGATTATGCCCCCCCTTACCATCCCCCCCAACCTGCATTCTCCATTCCTTTCTATAACTTTTAATCAGATCCTTCATTTCCCCCAAGCTGGCAGTCCTTAATTACATTTTACAGACACAGCAATGCAGCACAAGCTGGTCAAAACAGCTGTGGGAAAGTTTCTGCTTTGAAGGAAATATTACTGATGAGGATAATTTTGTGGCCAAATGGAGTTTTCCTTCATTTGTATTAACACAGTATCTTCTATATCCTCCCAGCCAGTTTCCATATGTACGAGCAGGCAGCATTTCTTCCTAGTAACATAGTAGTTTCTGTTGTGGCTTTCTGCATTTTCAATTTTGTGAGCCAATGTTCAAACATGGACATTTATTGCTAAGATTTTGAAGACCATAGGGGGACATTTAGTACCCAAATATTACTGAAAGGTCTCTGTGAAGTCACTTAAATTTACTAATATATGTTCTTTTATGGGATACAGGGCAAAACATTCACAAAAATAGAAAGTCACAAATCTTAATTTAGACTTTTCAAAAACTTACGACACCCAGTGACTCTCAGTTGGGACAAAGAAAATACCAAGAGTCCTACACACAGGCTAGGCAACCTATGGCCATATTTCACCATGGTCTTGGTCAGGCTTCGCCGATCTAGCCTTGATGCTGTTTCTTTAAAGTATTGTTACCAGCTGACTTGTGGCTAAATGGGGTCTTAAGGCAGTTCAGTCTAGTTAGCCTTGGAAACCTGTTTGACCTGAGCTCAGCCACCAAGCTCCAGGTGGCATTGGCTTGTATTTGCTGCAGTATAAATCTGCCCCAGAAGACATGCAGAGTAATGCATTTGTAAGCATTTTCCCAGAAAACAATGCAAGGTGTGATTATCCTCTCATGCCGGCTTTATTGTGGTGTAAGTCTGCTTTCTTACCTGGGGTTATTTCTCATTTACATGGCTACAAGAGAGTATACTGCAAGACCCTAAGGGTTAAGGGTTCATGAGAGAACGCAGAATAAACTGCTTACATTGACTCACAGGAGTGTGATTGCTGAGCTAATGTTTGCAAAGCATCCTTTCTTAGCAAAACTTTTTTTTTTCTCTCTATGAAATAATTTCCTATAGCAGAACTGTGATGTGTAAAGAAATGTATTTAATAATTTGTGTTTATTAAAATGTTCTTTTCACATTTCTTTTCTGTTTCTGTTATTAGATCTTTTGTTGGATGTTATTGGATGTTATTTAGCTCTCAAGGGTTCTTGGACATTTTCTCAAGTAATTTATTGAAATATCTGAATTTTGCAGATCCTGTTTTGTTCTCATGATGATCACTTTTGTGAGCATTGTTCTTTTTCACTTTTTATCATGTAGCATTGTAAGTACATTAAATTAGTAATGAAAAATGAAACCACAGGATTCCACTGTATTCTAGATAATGGCTGATACATCTTCTCACTTGTCTGTGTTATATTATAGTGTCATATCTTTCCTTTACGCTCAGTAATATTCTTCATTATTGCACCATCCACAGCACAGAACTATAAGGGTTTGTTCAGATTCTAACAATATTTTCCTTAAGTAAATCCATATCTAAAACCAGCATTTATTTTCTGTGTCCTTTTCTTGCTGTGTAGTGGAAGGTAACGCACTCTTAGACCTTATACTGGTTTTACAGGTGCTCAAAGATGTCATCAACAGATATTAAAGAAGATACATCAGAAAATAGAGGAGGCCAAGGTGCAGTGCTGCTCAGGGGCTACAAAAGCTTTAGCTCTGTGCCCTGGTGTCAAGGGGATTAAATGTAAACTTGACAGTAAAGAATGGATGGGGGGGTCCGTGGCTTTGGGCTGAGATCCTCCGCAGGTGAGCGTGTGGAGGCTGCCCAGGTGACAGGCACAGCTGCCTCCCATCTAGTGCAATCAGCTGCTGTAGTTAAGGCAGAACCTGTGGCTAGTTAGTGGCTTTTCTTCTCTTCTCTCTTTCCTTTTATTTCTCTTTCCCTGCCTTCAGGTCTGCTTGTTGTTTTGTTTGTGCCTTGGTGTAGGACTGTTGCTTCCTTCTCCTCAGCGGTGTCCCTGCTTGCCTGGGCTACCTTTGCTTTGGTGGCTTGCAGCAGAACCAAGCTGGACTCTGTGGCAGAGCTCTGTGGTGGCTTAGGGTGCACTTGTGTGCTGAATGCATCATTTCTGGAAGCAAACATGGTCCATGTTATTGTCCGGGGAGACTCTTACACTTCCTGGAGTGGGCAGGAGTCCATAAACTGTCCGGAGCCCTGACCCACAGCTGTGGATTAAAAGATGCTGTGGTGGAGCACAGGGACATCCTTCCGAGGTGGCTTTGCTGGAGCTTTGAAGCTATGTGGTAAGCAACTTTAATTTCTTGTATTGGGTGTTCCCACACAGAGAGTGCGTGAAGGCTGTGTGTTTCCTCCTGTGGGAAGGAGCTGGGGGAAATATAAAATATGTGTGCAGGGAACCTCCTGCCTTCCCCAAAGTGGAGCTGTGGAACGGATGAATTTCTTTAGGAACTAAAAATGCATTTAGTGGTTGCAGTAACTAAAATAAGTCACTTACTTAACAAGTTCCCTGTCAATTTTTTATTTCTGGTAATCTCCATTTCCCCTTAACTGAATTTTATATCGTGAAGTGGAAAATTCTGGAACTGCTTTTAAAGGTGTTTCTGTGGCCCAGCAATACAGGTTGTCCCTTCAGTGATTCCTCATTCCCTGGGGCTTGCCTCTTGCCCCTGTGGGGATAATGGGGACTCTGCCATGGAGGTAGGAGCTGTGGGATTTAATCAAGTCCAAAAGGCACTGAACCCAACTTCCACTTTTAGGTAATCACCAGGCTACTAAATAGCAGCTTTAAAAACAAACAAACAAACAAAACCCAGCCCCCCATGCCCTCCTTCTCACCAGAGTTTAACTGAACAGGCCCCCTCCCAACCCTGTAGCAGCTTCCAGCAGCAGGGTGCCGGGTGATGTGCTTGCGCTGGAGGTAACTGGTGGCCTTGGTCCCTGGTCAGCAGGCTGCGCATCAGCACAAGGAGTAAACTGGGGGGACAGGAGGTCCCAAGGTTCTTGCCTTTGCTCACCATACACTGACGCATGTCTTGTTTCTCTCTGCCAGTGCCTTATTTTGCAAAGGGGCAGCTGGAAGCAGAGGGCAGTTGTTGATGGCTTAAGACTTCTGCTTGTTGTGCACAGGGTGCAAGGACCCAACTGTAGTTTACACAAGTACCTGCCATTGCTTATGGCTATGTAAAGTAGGGATGAATATCTAAACCCAGGATCAAAAGCCTCCTACACATGAATGAGTCTGTTAAGAGGGAAAGAAAACAAGGGAGAGCCGTGCCAGTGCAAGCACGGATCGCTTCACATTTTGGTTTGTGGAAGAGCTGAGAGTAAAGACAAACAGTGAAAACATATGGTATTTCTCAACCACCAGGTCAGTGGGGAAAGTGATCGTGGAAAAAAAAAAAATCCCCTCCTCCCCTCTGTGCATGCAGGCACAGAAAAATCTACTTAACTGCAGGGAGATGCCAGGCAGGATTTTGAGGATGGTTTTAATGAAAGAGAAGGAGAAACTATTGTTTAATGGGCAGTGACTCAAACTGCCTAAGCACACCACATGTGCTGCAGGCGGCAGCCAAAAGGACGAGTGGTCTGTTATGCCTCTCCTATGGCAGGCTTGGCCGGATGAATGAAAAAGATGCATTAATTATTTGAAGGGGGGAACCATCCTCCTTGGAAAGCATTTATATTTTTGGAATGCCTCCACTGACTTCAGATGGTTTGGGGATCAAAACTGCTGTGCTCTGAGCAAGTCCTTAATGTGCTTGTGGCACCAGGTGTGGGTTAGCTCTCTCACCTTGGAGAGGTGGCATGGGAGACAGCCTGTCTCAAGGGGCTGGCATCTGCTCCTGCCACCGATCAGTCCGAGAGCTGCGGGATGCATTTTTACTGCATGCATCTATTTCTTCCCTCTTGTGCAAAGAGGGGTTGCAGGCACAGTCAGTGATAGCGGTGCAAAGCCTTTGCAGCAGAATGCCATATTTGCTCCAAGTGATGTGTGTGTGCCCAACTCCACTCTGCAACCTGGGTAGTGGCTTCCCGTATGCCTGGGAGTGACTCTTGTATGTTTGCAGATGGAAAAACTACTGCTGTTGGTGCGCTTTGTTTAGAGGGAACGAACACCTGAGTATTGCACACAAAGGAGGAGCTGTGATTTCAAATAACTTGTTTATGACTCTATAAACCAAAGTGGATGTAGGATGTGCTGGCGACTTCACAGCGCTGGGTAGTGATGGATTATAGTTGAGCCTTCTCAGTGCTGACGATGGACCACACAGAGTGGACAAAATATTGGGGTGGTTCTCACCATGTGGTAAGCGTGTCCTTTCTCACTGCTATCCTCCCTGACTGGTTGCCTTTGCTCCCCAACCTGACTTACACCTCTGTCTCCTCCTTCAGTTGCCATCCTATGCAAAACTGCCCCAGATGCACTTTTCTTCTCATAGCTCCCTTGAGGAACTTCACCTCCAAACAAACTTTAGCTGTGAGAAAGCTAGGATTTCTGTACGTTTGCTGCAAGGGCCAGAAGCCATCCAGATTACTAAACTTTCCAACACAGCCCCTCTAATAGCATTTATACACAGTAAAATTCCTTATTACAAATGAGGATTTTAATTCTAAGCTTAGCTTGATAGAATGTAATTTAAAGCCATTTAGGATGGCTTAGCCTTCAAAGCAAACTCAAGATTGCTTAATTAGTCATGCAAGCCACTGAACGCTGCCCATAATGCAAAACTACTAAAGTATTTATTAGTTTTAGAGCTAAGTTAAGCCTTGCTTGTTCTATATTTTCAATAAAGTGCATCAAGTGTTAAGCACATCTTGCTTTTTTCCTAATCTTCCAATGCTCAGTAAATTTTATTTGCGAATAAAAGCATAGCCCAAGTGTTGCAAGATGTGGAATGAAAACCAAATTGAATCAGTTCTTGTATGTGTAAGAGGAAATAGTGGCAGTAGCAGTGCTTGTGATGTTCCAAATTTTTTTTTATTTTTTTCAAACAGTCTTCAAAATAAATGCAAGCCAGCCCAAACTTTGTTTTGTGGCTTCTGAACGTTTTTTTTTTTTTTCCCGTTTCCTAAACTTTCTGAAACAAGGTGTGCTAAGAAAAAGTCCCAGTAAGTAGCCCCATAGAAGTTGCAAAATGCAGCAAGGAAGTAGTGAATAAACTTGTGTGGTACAGAAAGCAAATGGTCTCTCTCCATGGTTCTTTTAATAATGGGCTGGCACAGACAATGCCAGAGTTCCAGGGTTTAAATTGGAACCATTTCTGATGGAGGCAATGCAGAGACAGTTTGGGGTTGTGGAGTTTCTTGTTGCTTGTTTCTATTATTTGGATCTATGAATGCCTGGCCTGGACCAGGAGCATTGCTTAGAGCTGGGTTATCCCTGGTTTATAGAAGCAACACTACATCCCTCTGACTTGGGGGACTGGGACACAAACTGATTTGTACATTAAGAAGGGCTGGTGTTGGGTTTGATCTAGGGTTTCAGTAACCTGTGGTGGGGTACTGTCTGGAGAGTTGTCTGGGATTTGTTATGAGGACAGAAGTTCTTAACTGTGGCTCCAGGACTGACTAGCCTTAAAATATCTCCCAGACAGAAGCCCCTCCCAAGTAGCAATGTTTTGTGTCCAGATGTGAGGCTGGATATCCATTGATATCAGACAGGCAAATGGAAAAAGAGCAGGGAAAGACAGACTGAGAACTAGCGTGAGCATATGTGTCTCTAGGAAAGGCATGCAGTCTTCAGTGATGGCTCTTCAAGAGAAACAGATTACTAGATGGGTTTAGGCCCATCAGCAGAGTTTGACTCTTCTGCCTCCATGGACTCTTACCTTGCAGGAGAGCATGTACTGCTTGTGTGGTGCTAGGAATGAAAAGGGTTGTAGCTTGAGTCACGCTGAAGTAGGATTTAGCCATTGTACATCTGATTGATCCGTAAATGCTTGACTTGTTGCTTGAGAGCCTGAATCTGGGCCATAGTATGTCTCTGCACTCGCTTTTGTAGAGAGAAATCTCCAAATTTGAGAGAAATCTTGTCAGCAGTACTGGGGACAAGGTTTCACCCACGTGACCTCTATTCTGGGCTGCCTTGAATTAACTGGTGAGGTGAAACTGTTGCCATAATGTTTTTCAAATATTCTGCATCTCGTGGTGGGGAAAAAAAGAGGGTTCCTTGTCTTACTAACTACTTTTGATTCTCTTCAATGCCCGAGATATTTTCTTGGTCGCAGCAGTCAACCTTTTACAGGTGGATTGTTTTCTGGATTCTGTTGATGTTTATGATGAATTATGTTCCCACTACCAGTAACAACAGCAGGAAATGCATTACTTTCCTCCATGAAAATCAAGCCTAAAATAACAAATATCCCATAACAAATTAGCTGCATCATTGAGAGTGGATTTATGTGGCTGTTGTTTGGAAGCAGTATTTTTGCTTTTATGACTGACTCTTTTTTTTCAGGATAGTGATAAAACAGGACTGTTTGACAACAGTTGTGGTTATTTGTTCCCTGCTTTCATAACTGTCCTACTTTAGTTTCTCTTCTTTCTATAGTAAAGAACCCCTCTTATTGGTCTATGGAAAGAGGAAGTATAAAAGGTCTATTGTAGAAGAAACTAATGTTATAGAAAGAAGAGTTCACCTATAGGAAGAAACGAGCACAGCCTTAAGCAGCAGACTAGTTTCAGAGACAACGTGCTTGTGGTACAAGACTTGCTGGGCTGCTTGTACTGGCTTGTTCTGGTCAGGATTTAGGTGCTGCCAAAAGCTCGGGGTTGTTCCTGACTTTGGGGCATGCAGGACATGCCTTCACTGCTTTGGGGGATTTTAGAGCCTTTGGGTTGTGAAATATTCCCTGGTTAAAGCAAGATGTTGCTGGTAAGGTTGCCTGAGGCTCTGGCAGCCCAGAATACCTGCCCACGAAGCACCTGCCCAAGAAAAGAGGGCTCTGCTAGGACCATGCCTGTGACTGGGCAGAGTTTGCTCAGATCTGTGACTTCTCATGGAAATGGCCAGATCTGATGAGGTGGAGTTTTCCAACACAAGTGTTTGGAAAATCCACTGTTGTCCCTGCCTTGGAGGGATAACTGCAAAACAAAGGCTTGGGAAGGCTACTGGGTATTTTTTGATAAGATGCTCCTATATAAGGACAAACTGTTATAACTCTCTTGCTTGTTGATTTCCTGTCATGTGAAATGTTAGTTTCTGTGGTAAATGAGAGAAACTCTTACAGATTATCAGTCTTTAAGTTACTCTGCCTAAGGCTTTGGTAATTTAACTTCATCCCCTTTCAAAGTTCTTTTTTTTTTCTTCTTGTTTTTTAAACTTGAAACTTAAGGGGGGGAAAAGAAAAACCCACAAACCTTTCCAAATCTGCCCCCACTCCCTCAGGAGATGCTCTTCTGAAGTGTAAATGCTCAATTATGCAAAGATAAGAACATGAGAAACTTTGGAAAGCAAAAAAACCCGTTACCTTGATTAATGAGTAAAGCTGTGTTAATAATGGATTTTTAGTCTCATGGCCAAGCCAAGGAAGGGATGGGGGAAGGGAAATAATCTAATCTAACTGGAAGTAGCACTTGCATAACTCCAGAAGTAACACCAGAGACAGAAGAGAAATACAGGTGGCTGGGAACTCTTCTCATTTCTAAAGTGTCTCTCTTCTGGTCTCTTCCCATCTTTCCTGTGGCAAGAGGGATTCAGTGATAACAGACGCATGCAAGAACATGGTGCAATCAGTCTCGGGATAGGAGGCTAGAGGGGGAGAGGTGGAGAACAGGGCTGTTCTTCCTCTAGGAGCTGCAGCCAGTTTCTGTACTAAATACCATGCACAATGTCAAGCCGAGCTGCGCCTGGGTTGCTCCGGACAAGGCACGCTGCAGGCTGCATTTTTCCCAGTGGAGGTGGTACAAGGGAGTATTTTGGAAGGTGTTCTTTAGGGGACAAAAGATGTAAGGAAGAGGTAACTTGGTTTCACTAATTTTGGCTCTTCTGTGACATATATCACACTTTAGAAGCATGCATGTGTAGGCATGCCCCAGGGTATCCTTATGTACAGAAACTTGTATGTGTAAAAAATTAAATGTGGCCACCTTGACCGCATCTGACTGCCTCTAAGGGTCTTAGGTTAATGTAAGCATTTATTTTTAAGCTTTTTCTTTCCCTAATCAGATTTTTTCATTTTAAGTAGTAGGATCTAAATCCTGATATCAACTAGATACTGGAGTTAAATATGCTTTTCAATACAATACTACCTGGGAGTTGCTAGATAAGCCTGGTAGGTAAGATGATTTTGGTCATGAAAAGCAATAATTTCGTTAGAGCAAGCTTGGTTACAGAGTTTTTGTAGTTTAGAGAACACAAATCATGCTTTCAACATGCAGGTATGAGATAGTTCTAGAGTCTGGTATTTGACATTTATCGCGCTGTCAGTTTTGGGTCTGAGCAGATTAAGTGTGTGGTATAATGCTGGAGCATTAAGGCTGAAGAAGTCTCCTTCCAGGACTGCAACAAGAATTTATATGTTCCTGGTGCTAAGTGTCTCCTCCCTCCCTGACTACACTTTTAAGGATGGTTTTACTGTTTGTGGCGATTCTCTTCCTTAATTGTCCTTCTGCCTTTGCATGTTTCTTTTCAGATTATCTCTTTTTGCTTGATTACATTGCAGAGTATGCAAGCATCTCCTGTTATTTGTCTCTGTCTTATAACTGATGTCCTGCATAACTTGTTTTTTTGGTGTAGTTTATGTCCTGCATAAGTTATGTTTTGTTTGCTAGATGTCACTGATGAAGGAGATTAATTGCAGAAATACCACGATGCTCCATTTTGAACCACAAGTATCTGTAAGAGCCTGGCTCTTTAGGGGCAACCATTTATTAACTCATTATTAGCATGGTGGTGTTTGATTTTTTTTTTTAAAAACATTTTCTATTTAATTAAAATGGACATGACATTTTCTAAGATTTGGAAAACTGCATCCATTATTCTTATGTAAAGTCATCCATACTAAGGAGGCCTGTGTTAAGGATACCTTGTTTATATCCAGTTCAGCCACTGAAGCCTAACAACATTCAATTTAATACATGAGCTGTTCAAAATGCCGTGTGCATCATTTGATGTGTGCCTGCCGCAGACCCCACCATCCTACAGCGTGTTCTTTGTTCTGCAGGATCCCTGTCACCGGCTTTGCAGGTTTGAAATCCCTTAAGAGAGAAAATCGCCCCATGTCAGAGTTTTAATTGATTTTTAAATCAGTCTCTTGATGTGCACAAGCTAACCACTCACTTCTCCAGGCAAAGGACCTGATGGTTATCACCTACTCAATTACATATCAGTGAGACTACACTCAAAGTGAAGTTGATTTTGATTCTTAGGCCCAGAGAAACAAAGATAATTGTAACTTGTAGCAGCCCATTGACCATAATGCCCAGAGACTTCAGTTACAAAGATCTGTTCTGGACTGGAATTTGCTCTTGATGCTGCAGTGGTGGAAACCAAGGGATGGAATCTATCTGGAAGTGTGCTGAAAAGCACAGAGCTTTCCAAATACTGCAATGGCTTCATCCCCAGGTAATTCACAATAGAGTTTAAATGCCAAAGGACCAGGTATTTAAGACTGTTTAAATACCTAACATTTTGGGGTGTTTAATGTCTAAATAAATTAATCTTACGCCTGCGTCCCTTCTGAGAACTGTTTTTGAGGTGACTTGGGAGCTTTGAAAAATGTTGCCCTCCAGGGCTAGAGGTACTTGTGTCAGGGATCTTGGTTTGGGCTTGGCTGAGCCCTGATCATCTGTTCTTTGTATTTTCCCCCTCTTCCAATAACTAACCCCCCCACCACCTGCCTTCAAACCCTGTACTGAAGAACCTGAGAGGCTCTCTGAAATGTGGTTTAGGTTTGTTTTTGTTTAAATGCTTTGTAAGTGCTCGGGTGCCTGGGACAGCTGTGCAAGGGGAGCTGCCTTCCAGTGGGAAGGGCTTGAAGCCTGCTATTTATGTCTCAGCAAAACACGAACAATATACAGGTGTCAACATAGTTTTTTATAAACTAAAGTACAGTTGTCATACAGTTTCATATAAAGAACGCTCACAAAACATTCTCTAATGGACTTTTACAGCTCTGCAAGGAAGGAACATAAAATCAAAATCACAAAGGAGGAGTTTTGAAATGCTTAAAAATAATTGAACTAAAGCATTGTTCGGCATTTATTGAACTTCAGACTGAAAAAGCAAAACCCCCCCGCAACCCCACTTTATGTCTTGTGAGTTTGAAATAGTGCAATACCTCTGGAAGTGTCTTTTAGTGGCAACTGAAAAATAAATTAAAATGTTATATGGAGGGAGTTTGTCTCATCAGTGTAATGGGAGTGAAGTTTACAATAAAGTAAATGTTTTCATCTATTCAAGTAATCTGAATAATGCACAGCCCTCTGAATTAATAGGCAGGAAGTCTAATTATTCTGTTAACTTTATAAACCTCAGAAAGCCGTGGCTTGAGTGGATAAACAATGTCAGCAGAACTTGAGTGGCATTTAGCAATATACAATTAATTTGGAAATGTGTGTTTAAAGGGCAGTAAATTTACTGCGTGCAACATAGTTCACTTTCCTGGAACAGGTTTGTCTCTTTGGAGGGATGTAAAACTGAAGTTGGGCTTTTCCTATGATGGCAGTGTGGGATCTACCCGTATTTTTATGATAAAGTCTGTTGGTTAAGGCATTCTTCACTTTATTACTGCTGCTGTACCTCAGCAAGTGATCACAGATGTAAGGTTTACATGTCATTTCACAAACACTGAGATTCCTTGAGATATGTGATGATATTTGTAGTTCCAAAGTGGTGGGTTGTTAGCTGTAATTATTTAATGAATTAAGTAGTAGTAACCGAAAGTATTAAAATGGAGGTTGATCAACAATAGTATAGTGGTGAACAAGAAAGTGAATGCAATTTGTTAAGATCAATGAGCTGAAGATCTTGCTGATATCAGGCCACTGGAATTTATCTCGTTCGCCTATCTTCCCCCAGTAAGGTTTTAATTTTCTGATGCCCTTTTTTCATGTCTGATAATATCTTTAAAGCAGGACTCATTTATAGCCTGACTGGTAAAGCAAAGCAGTATTATTGATTTCTTTCTTCTCTTGAACGCTAGGGTGTGTCTCTGGCAACCTGAGGCATTTCAGCATCTGAACAGGTAGCTAAGGCCAGGGGCTGGGTTTGCCCTCCAGCCTTCTTTTGACCTTGCAAGACCGAGCTCTCTGTACGAGCTTTTAAATAAAGCTGGCAAAAACTAATTTCTTGGACCTTTGCAGTACATATAGGCTCAGGACAGAGGTCAGGCTGCAGTACGTGTAGGCTCATGATGGAGAGGTGTATCAGCAGAGCAGGTAAGCCTTGCCCTGCACAGGCTGAAATAGGAGACCCTGCTGTTACCTGCCTACCCTCGGTCCCACCAGTGTCTGGCACGCATGGGGTGAAAATGCATAAAGGTAAAGGATAAGCCAAACTGAACACAATGCATGAAAATTCATGTGCCAACTGTAGGTTTGAGTGTCATGGTTTCCAGTTAAAAGGTAAGGTCAGGATGGGGTGCTGTGAGTTTGCCTTTAGATTTTTATCTACAGACAAGCTAACTGAAAAAAACAGAGGCTTTGTAGCTAATCTCTGAACAAGTGTTCCCCCCAAATCTTTTGAGTTGGAAGACTCTGAGGGTAGATTATTTTATACTCTGTCTCTAAGGATGACTTATGCTAATCAACTTTTGGTTCTTTAAGATATAATGATTTTTTTATATTGTCATACAAGAAAATAAAAGTTATTCCTGAAAAACAAATTAGGTAGCAGTTAATGCTAGCATACTAAATATTAGCCCACAAAACTGCTAACAAGTTAACTGCTTGGTAATGGAAGTCCTTGGTCATTAAATCCTTGCTCATGTTCTTCTGGATTCCAATCCATCCTTCTGGATTCCAATGGTAGCAACAAGAGGTATTCAGGCTCTTTATTACTATGTTGCATGTGGTGATTTGTCAAGCAAGCCAGAAAATTAATTTCTATTGAAAGTGTAGTCAAAGCAGACATTTGCTGTCTGAAATGCCAAAGACCACCTCAGTGAACTGGGTGCCTCTTGAAGAAGAAATACCTGGGTATTGCGAATGCAACAGAAGCCCTTTCTAAATGTTGGTTAAGTGGGAGGAAAATCCATGTTGCTATATTCGCCAGACTGGTGCTGGCCAAGTTTGAAAAATTCTGCCTTGTACCATGCAGTTTCTTTTATATAGTGAATTTTCCCATAACTCTTCATGCAGTGCCACTTGATGTCTTATTGATTTTATCCTGTATTTATTAATTCAGGGTACTTTAAGACGCATTTATCCTGGGCTTGTACTCTGATCCAGATCTAGTAAACTGACTGTAGACTTGCACAGCTTTAAGCGCCTGAGTTACAGGACTTCAAACTATTTTTGATTAGATCTAGGCTAATTTCACTCTTGATTAACTGCAGACAGTAAAAACAAGATGATAGACAAAAAGACTTTGTAAAATAAATATTGAGCATTGCTACTGTGTAGAGGTGTGAACCCCTGAGCGGTACAAAAGGCAGTGTTGCACTATTTCTTTACCTGGGGCTGGTTAGTCTATTTGCCCTTGCTCAGGGCTGGAGGTAAAATTCCCCTCGAGTTTTATATCACAAGGTAGGTTACAGCAACCCAATACCAGCATGAGCTAATGCTGGCCTGGAGCAGGGAACAGTGGGGCCAAATGGTGCTGGGATGCAGTACAAGAGTAGGGAAACTTAAATAAGACTGTGAGAAGGTGGGGAATGACCTACATATATGACACCCCTTGTCCAGCAAGGAAAAAGAGCAAAAATTGGTTCAGATCCTGGAAGAAATCTTCCTCCAACGCAATTAGCTCAGAATTGCTTATCGCTTGTGATTTACTGCTCTGCAACTGAGGTAACTTCCAGGCTTGTCCCTTGCAGTAGGTTTCTCTCCCTGTTGGGGACAATGGTGGGGAGCTGTGCAAGGAGCTTCTGGCACAGGTTAGGTTTTCAGTCCCTTGCCTTGTGTTGCTGCGTGCCTCAGGCAGGGTATGATGATGAACGTGGCAGAGCTATGTTGCTTGAGTGAGGTTGATAGCCCAGGCTTGGAGGTTGGGGTGCTTAGCTCTCTTTTTGAGCTTTTCCTCTGGAGTCTGAGGAAATCTGAAGCTGAACCAAATGTTTCCATTTCTACATTAAAAGCACTGGCAGGAATAATGAAGGGCTGTGAGTGAAGAAATGCAGTAGGGTTGGGGGAAAGACTTGTGAAACTGGGGTGGGAACACTGAGCATTGCAAAATGGGGATCAAGTGGCATAAGGGAGGTATAGAAAAATATTGCTAAACCTAAATACCTCACATTTTTTCTAGAAAAGGAAAAAGGCATGCATGGGGTACCTAGTTGCATGACGCTGCATCATACTCCGAGATCTACTGTCCCATTTAATAGGTCTATTTTTTTCTCTCTTTATGGATTGTAGATCCCAAGTAAAAAAGCTATTACACTGGAACTTCTGAGTTTCCACTGGCTTTACAGTGTGGTTATGAAAGTCTAACTTGACCTTGTGTTAAATAAGTTTTTAAAAAAAATTAGACTGTTTTCTTATGTAATTGTTGCACTTTGGAGGACTGGCTGGAGCAAACCAGGATTGAATCAGCTTCATGTAATGGACTGGCTTGAAAAATAAATTAATTGGATTCTTTAAGAAAACACTGTTATGCTCTGGCTAAGGTTGCACCAACACATTGTAAACTCAGCAGCACTTCTGAATAAAATGCAGAAGTAAATGTTTTCTTAGCTCTAACAATCATTGAGGCCATCTTTGGTTGTCACATTCTCTGTTCATATATTTTTTTAATGCTCCCAGCATATAGAAACAGTAGCTAGGGGAAGTTTTTATTTTGCATTTGACAAGCTGCATTTTGCTATTTTTCAAGTTGCCTTTTTCCCTCTTGCTGTGAGGAATTATGTCTGGGGCTTAGAAACTACAACTGCTGTTTAGATATGTACTAAGAATTTCAACTTGATATCTGCAACTTCTGTATTGCTGTCATTTTATTGTTTAGGTATTGGTTCCGCTTCAATTTAAATCCTTTACTTGGGGGTTTTACGGCTTGCATAGTTTCTAACCAAATTTTGGATGAGAATACATTTTTTTAATTGAGATTACAAAGTGGTTTACTTACTACAGGAGAAGCAGTTTAAGAAAAAAATGTAGTTATTAAAAACAAAAATTAACTAAACTTGGCAGTTGCTTTCTTCTTCCTTCCAATGTAGTTGAAATTAATGTTTAAAAATTAATGTTGAAAATTAATCACTTGATATACACCATATGCTTGCTATCTTTCCAGTCAGTAGTATTGGATCATCTTCTCTCTACCTCTGGATCGGGCTGTGATCCAAAGTGCATCATAGCATGTGAAAAATGCAGGGGATACAACTGTTTCATCTAGTTTTGGTTATATGTTACATGGGAATTTGTTCAGACCTTAGCAGTAGAACTTCCGAATTGCTGCGTTCATGGCAACATACAAATGACTATGCTAGATATGGAGAATGGGGGGAAAACCAAGGTTCTGTAGATATTCACAGCTGTTACAGGTTGGACTGCAGACTAATGTAGAGATGACAGGAAGCAAGGTAAAAATTAAGTGCAATGATATTAAAGGGTATATTTATATACTGTATATATTTAACATAAAGAGTATCATAGCTGAATTAATATGCTTCAAAGAAGAGAATTTGCATATAAGACAGACTGATAGTGCTATATATGTCTTGGTCACTCTGCAGTACTTCTTGCAAATTTACTTGCTGCTTTATTTTTCTTTTTTCCTCCCCAATTCTATGTGAGGCTTAAAGCAGTGTGGAAAGCAAGCCAAGCTTTGTGTAAGATGGGAAACGAGCTCTCCTGGCCACAGGCGGACCTGATCCTTCGCAGCAGGCAGAGGGAGGAGAGGGGGATTGGCTTGTGTGCTGCGTAGGTGCTCCTTGAGTATGTACTTACGTAACCTTCCCAAAAAATCAGGCCCTGACAGCTCCAGAGAAACTTGGCTTGTTGAACTGCACGTATGCCACCTGAATTCAGAGGAGCTGTTATCTGCAAGCTGGCACCTCTTGCAGGGCAATTGCGTGAGCAGTCGCAAAACACAGGCAGCAGGCGAGGGCAGCGCCTCTGCCAGGGCTGCTGGCTGGTTCCCTACGTGGGATGAGGCTGCCGGTGGTGGGTCCCTTCCAGCCTGGTATTGCTCCTGGGAGGAAAAGACTAGGTCTGTCTTGAGGTCTAGAGTTGTGCTGGTGCGGTTTGTGTTGTGGGTTTGTTTTTTTTTAAACAGACCAAATCACTTGGCACTTTTTATATAGCCTCCTCTTATCAGGCCTGTTGGGCTTTTTTTTTCCCAAATGCCATTTAGGCTGAAGATGAGCACATAAGAGAGTGTCCTCTAATTCTTGACTGCAACACCCAGGGCCAGATCTGCAATGTGATTTAGCTTCTTCCAGCCTATGTAGGTGCCTGAGAGCATTGCAAAACTGCCTTGGAGTCAGGCACCCTGCTCTGTTGACTTCAGTGAGGATTAGATACCTTACCTGCTTAGGTGCTTTGAAAGAGACATCTAACATTTCTGAATGTCTAAGCAGCTTTGAAAATCCTGATCTTCCTCTTTGAATCTTTAGCTTCTCAGTGCTTCAATGGTCTGGCAATTCTAATTGTTCTGAATATACTTCAGGCTTGTTAAACACACAGTAACTCTTCTTGTGCTGATTATACATATGTCCATATAAAAGATTGTTTCATCACTCTCTTTATCATAAACCATAACCACAAAGAATTTCTGTAGGAGTCCTAGATATCTTCTCCAGTTCCCATCTCTTCCATAAACTGTAGAAAATGCATCAGTGTAAATGAATGATACCGCCTCAGTCCCATCAGCTTCAAGACTGACCCTGGGGCTGCAATTTCTATTTTGCAATTGATTTTAGTTTTGTTTGCTCCTGTATTTTCTAACTCCTGAACTACACATTTACTGTGCTTTGGGACCAGCTTCCTTCTGCTCTCATCTCAGTTTTTCACCTTCAGTCTTCTACTTCCATTACCATCTTCCTAGGTAAGAAAATCATTGGTCTTTTTCAGTGGTCCATCTGATCATGTTTGGCTTCCCAGTTGCCTCCTCTTGATTTCAGCTCATGTNTTGTTTTTAGAAGGAAAACAAATTTTTCAGTCTTTATGTATAAAGAAAGGGTCATCTGGTAGCAACGTGGCTGTAGACAGGGCAGGACAGGGAGCCAAACTGGCTTGCTCCCTCTCTTCTGTGTTGATAGGACGTGGATTGGCACTTCTGTCCCCAGAGAGGATCTTGAAGGACATCCTGTTGGCCCTTTCCCCATGCGTGGAGCAGGGTGAGGAGGGAACTGCTGCTTTGGGTGCTTTCTCACTCCCTGCTGTTTTACCCCTCTGGTATTTATTAGCTCTGGATATTCTCATTATTTTTTATACCTTGGCCACACCTATGTAAATCCCTCAGCAGTCCAGCCTTGCTGATGTTTCATATCAATGGATTATACAGGCTCATGTGCTGTGTATTGCAGGGGAGGGGTGGGGAAATCCATGCACATGTTTTTGTTTGTCATTTTTTTCCCTGTTGTAGTCACAGCTTTCCATTTTAACTTAAAAAAAAAATAAATCTTAGAGCACCCTGATTACCCTTGCAGGTAGCTGCTATTTCTACTCCTGCTCATTCTGTGTTTAGAAGACTTTTTTTAAAAGAAGTTCTCTATAAAGTGTAAAAATGACTTGATTTTTTTCCACATTAATATTGATAATTAATTGGAGAGAAAAATCTCATAGTAAACATGGCTATCAAAAGTTAGGGAGGAGGCTCCGACTGACGGTTAGATGAATCACTATAGCAGCCAGAGGACCATAAAAGTATGGGGTTGAATGTAAGCAAAGTTAAACGAAGATACACCAGAAGGTAGATTCTTGAGTTGGCAAAATGCCTGGAACTTTTGAGGGATATTGAGGAACAGCCTAAGGCCCCAAACCTTGTGGCTTTCAAGGTTTGCTTCTTTCTGTCTAATACTGCTTGTTTGTCCTTTTTTTTTTTTTTTTTAAAGAAAGTCTTTCAAGTAAAGTTCCGACTAGAGGCCAGTACCTCTGGAAAGGTTAACTCAGCCATGAGGTTTGGTGTGTGGTTTTTACCCCCCCCCAGCTTGGGGTGGCTTGCTAGCATGTTGTTTTTTTGTGTTTTTGTTTTAATAAAGTGGTGTTCTGTCTTTGTCTAGTTATCCTCATCCTGTATGTGAACACATTTTCCCTTTCCCCTGTGCTGCCTAGCCCAAAGCACCCTCGTAGCTTCATATGCTTGCAAAAGACCTGAGTGGTGTTCCATACTGCGGACAGGGGAGGATGTCAGGTGTGAAATCTGGCAGAGCTGAGGGGAGGACTTAAATTTTTTGGATCCTCCAAAAGTGCAGTAGCACTGATGTGTTTTTTTATTTTTATTTTTTTTTTCCTGGATTTGGATGTGAGGTTGGAACAGAGGGGGCTGGCCTGGCTGCTGGGCTGTATGGGGGCTTTGCTGGTGTGTCCTGGTGTTCAGCGATGCTGATGGAGAGATTGCAGCCCACTTGCAGCCAGCATGCTCTGTCTGGTGCTTGTGTAACTCAGGCCGCCATGGGTTGCGGAGGCTCAAAAGGAGTTTCAGGAGCTTGTTTGGCCTTTGTGTACGGCAGAATGTGCTGGAATGGGATCTTCAGCAATTTAAGTGGTGTGTGGTGGTTTTTTTTTTTGTAACTGGGCTTTCAAAAGCAAGTAATGCTCAGGTTTGGGGAGGACATGCTGAGCAGCAGTGCAGTGTGCGTTAGCATGCCTTATCTGCATGTGTGAAAATACCCTGCTATGCATGTGGTAGCTCCTTCTTTCCCACATTTGTGGGGAAAAAAGGGTGTGAAATTTGGAGCATGTTCCAGGAAAAACAGTTGGCTCCTTTTACCTCAAGGCAAAACAAGGTTGGCCCCTTGCCACCTTTTGGACACTTTGTTCCCGTTTGCAGAGTGAGGCCAATGTTGCAAAAGGAGGGGGAGGATGAGGGGGCTGGAGTAAGGAGCAGCACAAAAGGCAGGGCAGGAAGCTGCACAACAAGGAGGCCACCGTGTTGGACAGGGGAGAGGCGATGTCCCCACCCGTGACCTGGCGGGGCTGCACACTGAGCTGAGCGGGAAGTGACCTAGAGAGTGGCCAGGAGCCCTCCTTGAAGGTTCTCCCCTGCCGTGCTGGGTGTGCAGGCATTTTGAAAAAGGCAGGTTTGGGCATGCATGGAAGCTCTTCCACCTTTTATGATCCGTGCAGCTTGCAAGGAGAAGCTGTCGGTGTGTTGTTTTTTTTTTCCCAGGGCACATAGAACCAGTTTTGCTGGTCCAGCGTGCTGCCGAGCCAAGGCCTATCATGAAAGGGGCAGTGATGTATCTGCCTGTTGGTGCTCTTGATTTGTGGGCAGGGTGTGGACGGGGAGCTGGGAGGTTGTTCGGAGGTTGTATGTACTGTCTCTCCCATCTACGGAAACATCTATTTTTCTTAAAGGGCTGTCACCATACGGTGTTGCAGGGCTATTGGCCACTTGCTGGGACTGTTTCAAATCATGGTTATGGAGCTGTTAGCCAAACACAGCTTCCTAAAGGAAGACTTTTCATTTCATGGCTTTCTTTTTGTCCATTTACATTGTATTTTGGGACGTCTAATGCCCCTGCTTCTCTAGCAGATTTCTCAGGGTGGTATTGCCAATTTTGCTGACTGTTTTGTGTCCTGTGGCATTTCGTGGTTTTCCTTGAAGTGCAAGGCCTTAGGATCTTCTGAATGTAGGAATCTTGGATTGCAAAAAATATGGTTCTAATTCAAGTGATGAAGAAAAGCTTAAATTAACTGGATCAAAAAAAAATTTATAAA
>VZTV01052433.1:0-24284 GCA_013400875.1 Anhinga rufa
AGAGAGCTGGGACTGTTCATCCTATAGAAGAGAAGGGTCAAGAGGGATCTCATCAATATATATAAATACCTGAAGGAAGGGTTTAAAGGAGATGGACCCAGGCTTTTTTCAGTGGTGCCCTGTGACAGGACCAGAGGCAACAGGCACAGACTAAAACACAGGAGGTTCCCTCTCAACATCAGAGCTCAACAGCTCTCTATGGGGATCTAGTTGAAGCCCACTTTAATTTTCCTCACCAGCTTCAGAGAATAAGAATGCCAATGGACTGTAGGATGATTAGTTTGCTGATGATAATCTGTTCGTTGTCTCTGTTCCCCTTCCTTAACCTCTAATGCTGTATATGTGCCTCTCTGGATGGAACTGGAATGTAAGAGTGAGCTGGTTTGCTGAAGCTCATGCTAGATAAGACTACAGTGATACTAGTAGGTAGAAGGAAGAAATTAGAAGTATATTAATTGCCAGCAGTATATAACTCACACTAAATATGTGTTTCTGGAGCATGGCACCAGGATGGTTTTCCTCTGTATTCATATGGCATGGGGATTCTAATAGTGTCTACCAATAGTGTCTACTAGATTTTGCTAGTGTGATCTATATTTCTCGCAGCTAAAAGTGTGCATTATTGCTGTTTCCTCCATAATACACTTCCAAAAAGTAAATCACCAAGTCCTACATTTTCCATTTTTCTCCAGTGCATGATTAGTCTTCTTGGGCTGCATTAGGAAAGTCAAAGAAATTACAGTTTGTTACAAGTAAATATATAAAGAAATAAAAAATTACAGGTTATTATTCTTCTAGTCTGTTGGCTAGTCTGCAGCATCAAGCTTAATTTTGGTGTGCACATGTCACTTGCATCAATATCCATCCCTATCTACATATTCTGAAGCATTTGCAGGTGTATTCCAGTGCTGCTTTATTGCTGTTTTACATGAGTTCAGCTAGCAACATGATTGCCTTCCCCTGCCCGCCTCCGCCCCTTTTTGATTTTCAGTATTTAAGGGAATAACAGACTGGGATACTACTATGTGGAGTAATTTCCTCAAGTGCACATTTACAACTGCACTGTTTCAACAATGCTAGTATTAAAAGTGGGCTATTCACTACCATGGTCTGCTCTCAAAAGATTAAGAAGTTGCATACAGAAAGAGGCATATCTGCTATCTGTTAGATGCAGCACTTCTCAGTTACAGCTTGTTTCTGGTAGAGAGTGATTATGTCAGTGAGCCATTGTGTTTCTTGCACACACAAGATTAGATTACTCCTTTGGAGCAGAAGCTGGAGCAGAGAACAATGCAGACTTACAATCCTTCCCCAAGTTTTCCCTAGGGTGGTCCAACCTGCTGTCTGACTTTTAACTGCTGGAAACTCGACTCGGTCTTTCCCAAAGCACACAGGCTACCTAAAACTGACTAAATGCTCTCCAGGTGCAAGGTAGTAAAAACCCATGGTCCTGGCTTCTCTCCCCTTGTGGATGGACACCAATTCTCTTTCTACTGGCAGACGACCACTTATACATGTAATTTGCAGTATTTTGGAAAGGTGCAACTATCTGGAACTCAACATGAAGGGAGATCAGAACTGAATGCAGCACCTTCCTCATCATGAGTAAGCATCTGTGTGAGGACAAAGATAAGGAGGGATTTGATTATGGTAATAACTGAGAATCAGCTATTTTTATTTCACTTTCAAATAAATTCAACTATCAACCAACCAATCAAACAGAAATACCAGTCTTCCTACACAGTAGATTAGATTGCTTTGGGCAATAAAAATTATTGCATTTAAATGATAGTACCAATTTTTCTTATGAAAGATCATGCAAAGGCCAAATATGCCCTAAGAAGATAATTATTTATTATCATTATTTATTAATTACTTCAGTTATGCTAACAGCACTCCAGCTGTCTTGTAGATAAGCACTTGGAAGCAACTCTTATCTTTTTATGATTATATTTTAGTTGATGTAGCAATTTTCAGCCATGGACTTCAAGAATGAAAAATAACATTATCAGTCCTGTATAAACAGGGAACAAAAGCAAAGATATGTGAGAGGACTTGCTTAAGGTCAAACATCAGATGGTTAGAGCAGGGCCTGAAAAAATACCTACTTGCTTTACTTCTAAGGCAATAAATACAATTTCAGGTAAACGATGTTACCTCCCATCCAGCCAGCCCTCTTCCAATAACTGTGTGGCTGCTGGGAAGGAAGGAAGGAATGGTGACTCAGTTGAAGGCCTTGTTAATTCATCTCATGAGAGTTACTAAAGCTTAAAAAAATACAGCAGCAATATCTTCTGGTCTCTTTTGTGAGAGATGATTCACACAAAGGGAACTGTAGTCAGCGCACTGAGTGGAAAAGGAGAGGAGGCGTGTGCTTTCCTGTCTGCAATGGGTTATAATATACTTCATTATATCCTTTTAACTGCAGTGCTTTGCCATGAAACTGAATTGGTCCCATGCAACAGAAGACACCACAATAAGGGGGAAGAACAGCCATCAAAACAGAGCTGTCCCATGCAGCACACAAAGGGGTTTGTGTAACTGGTAGTTATTTTTTGTTCGATGAAAAGCAAAATAAAAGTGGGTGCTAACATTCATGGAATCAGATTATGTCTGAGCATGGTAAAGTATCAAAGAGATTCTTGAGGTGAGAGAGCGGCTTCTTTTCCTGCCAAAAAATTGCTATGAAGTTGGCACAGTTCTAAAAATGCTGAGCAATGGATCTGGGTACTTATAAGCAGGGATATCAAAAAAGGATATCAAAACCCCTCTCAAATATGCCACACCTGAATGTCATAAAAATGAGCCAAGAGTGTAAACAGTTCATCATAATATAAGTGGCAAGAGCACCCTGTGCAGGCCTGAAAAATGGATATCAAGACTGTCACTCTTCTGTGGTGTGATTCTGAGAAAGAGCACATTGCCCATGTGCTTTTCTTCCTCTTCTGTGGTGTTTTTCTTATTTCATAATTTCTGTATTAGCTGTAGGTTCTGCTGTAGACTGTGGTTAAGACTTGTAAAGGTATTTAGGTGCCTGGGTGGTAGCTACTGAAAACTTTTAAATCTGGCCAGGTGCTCATGATGATATGAACTTGCTGATTTTTCTACCTGGGAGAGGTAAGTTTTTGTCATTTGTACTGGCTGTTTTATAAGCACTTTTTCATGGCTGCTATTTATTTCTTTGTGGCTGTCCAGGGGTCACCATCAGGGTAAGGACCCTGTTGCACTATGCACTGTACTACCACAGTAAAAAAGGCCACCAAAAAAGATGACTCAAGTTTACTTTTACCGTATGTGAAAAGGGGGTGCATGAGGGGGCAGGGTAGACTGACCTGGCTAACCGTGGCTTTTATCCAAAGCTTTAGATGAAGATTTTAGTCTCTCAGAACTATACTTGTAATTATTTATGGTTGCCAACGTTCAGGGTAGACCCCTAAAAATGGAAGATTATGTTTTTGGTGCTGTTTACTTTTTTATTCTGCAGCAGGAAGAAGTATCTACAAAAAGTATAAAGCAGGAGTAGCATGGAATGGTACAGGACAGTGGGAGACAGAACTGACGTGTTGGAGGTCATTAGAGGTAGAAAACTCCTGTAACACACTGGCAGAGGATAACAGGCACAACCACACAGTAAATGCCCAGCTTTGACTGGTATGTGAGTGAGGGACCTGCCTGGTTTAGCCACCTTTTCTTAACTACTTTGCTTCACTGTATGCCTGAGTCTCACGAAATGTAAAGCCAACAGGAGACCCATTCCTATTTCTTGCTGTAACAGTGGAAAACATAAAAGGGGAGTGAAAGGATTTATGACTGCATAAAACATTTGTTGTTAAGAATTCATACTAATAGAGAGCCATCTGCAGCGCATGAGTAGACAAAATGCACTACAGTGATCCAAGCTCTATTTTAAAAACAGAGTCAAGATGTTTAAGTCAGGAGGATATAAAAAGCCTAAATTTTGTAAGATAGTGTAATGGCAGTCTTGTGATAGTAATGGCCTTCATGCTCTTCTTAAAAAATAAATTCACTGTTTTATAAGCTTTTTAACAAAATCTTACATTAATGTTTTCTCTTTTCTTTTAAATTATACTTGCATGCAAGGTTTCTGAATGAAAAGTCAGGAGAAGAAACATTCCTTTTCCTTGTCCTCAGAACAACTGTATCAAGGCAAGGTAGAGAGGCAGAGACATTTAAATTGGTATTTTTTTAAAACAGTATTTAAACCATGATGAAATGCTGCAAAGTATTAGGAAAATCTGTAGCCAAAACTTTATATGAACATTTAGCATCTATCACATTATGATGTTCTCACAAACAGAATCAGAGAATCACAGAACGGTGGGCGTTGGCAGGGCCCTCCGGAGCTCCCCCCGTCCAGCCCCTGCGTGAGCAGCACCCCCAGAGCAGGGGCACAGGACCGCGTCCAGGCGGGGTGGGAATGGCTCCAGGGAAGGAGACTCCACAGCCTCTCTGGGCAGCCTGGGCCGCTGCTCGGGCACCCGCACAGCAAAGGGGTTTTGCCTCAGATTTCAGTGGAACTTCCCGTGTTCCAGCTTGTGCCCGTTGCCCCGTGTCCTGTCGTCGGGCACCGCTGAGAAGAGCCCAGTCCCACCCTCCTGACACCCGCCCTTCAGATACTGATCAGCACTGAGGAGATCCCCCTCAGCCTTCTCTTCTCCAGGCTGAACAAGCCCAGGTCTCTCAGCCTTTCCTCCCCAGGGAGATGCTCCATCCCCTGAGCATCCTTGTGGCTCTGCNCGCTGCCCTTCTTGGCCCCGAGGGCCCAGCACTGGCTCAGGGGCACTGGCTGCCCACCAGCACTGCCAGTCCAACTTAAAAGAAAAAAAGTCCAACTTAAAGAAAAAAAGTCGTTTATAGAGTACCAAGACCCTGTTTAAACACTCAGAAGAGAGATTCTCAAAAGCATCTAAATTAATTAGGACCAGAAAACCCATTCGATTCAGGCTATATAGCCTCAGGAAACAATGCAGCGTGGTTGGACCATTTCAGATTTCCTCACTCATGACATTTCAATGCATGAAATTATGTCAATGATTAGGATTAAAGGTAAAGATTAAAGAGGAGAGTGGTATGGATGACAGTATAGTAGGTGTCTGCTATAGGCCACCTGACCAGGAAGAACAAGTGGATGAGATCTTCTAGAGACAGCTAGAAGTAGCCTCATGTTCACAGGCCCTGGTCCTCGTGTGGGTCTTCAACCACCCCAATATCTGTTGGAGAGACAACACAGCAGAGCATAAGCAAGGTTCCTGGAGAGCATCGATGACAACTTCCTGACACAAGTGAAAGAGAAGCCAATGAGAAGAGATGCTCTGCTGGACCTTACACTCACAAAAAAGGAGGGGCTTGCTGGGGATATAAAGGTTGAAGACAGCACCAGCTGAAGCAATCATGATTTCAGGATCCTGAGAGGAGAGAGCAGGGCAAAAAGAAGATAGGCTTCTCTAAGTACCTAAGTGCTACTTAAGGAGCAAAAAGAAGACTAGGGAAAATGTAGGCCCACTGCTGAATGAGGCAGGGGCCCTGGTGAGACAGGACATGGAAAAGGCTGAGGTAATGAACACCTTCTTTGCCTCAGTCTTTGCTAGCAAGAGCAGCCTTCAGGAGTCCCAGGCCCCGGAGATCAGGAAGAAAGTCTGGAGCAGGCGGGTGGACCAGATGACCTCCGGAGGTCCTCTCCAGACTCAACCATATTGTGACTGTGTGATTCTGTGATTGCAGAGACTGTGTGGGCTATTTACTTACTGAAAGAGCCACTGAGATTCATTTTAGTCCCATGGGCAGGATGTTATCAAAATCACAGGCTTGTCCTTGCTGAGATGAACATTTTAAAATATTGAAATATATTTTGGGGAAAAAAAAAAAATTATACCTCAGGTGGATCTCCTAGCCACTAGGTCTATCCCTTCGTTTTCTCCATGGCTCATTAAGAATGCCATAATTCCTGCAAAGTGGTGAATAAAAGATTGAGCTATTGAAAGACATTGCTTCCTCATAATCTAGTGACCAGAGCAGCCACAGATGCAGTGGAAGGTAGACATCTGAAACTTATGTGGGCAGAGAAAAGGAATGCACTGGGAACATCTGCCAAGTCTGGCCATGTAAGGTAGGCAGAGCAGTGCCTACTCCACTGAAACCAGAGCTCTTCATGTGCTATTCACGTGTTACAAAAATGCAGGCACATCTGGGCATGCCAGAGGATACATCTTGAGGAAATTCCTTTGGAAAATTTAGGCTGATACAGGCTTGACACACTTCCTGCTAGGTGGCAGCTGAATAGGTATTTTGAGCATCAAAATTTTGTAGTGAGATGCTTAAGCCTGCCGGTGGATCTAGCCTCTGACAGATTGTCTTCAGGAGGAGACACATCCAGTCATGAAGTAAACCAAATTCAGTCATTACTATCAAGAAGAGAGGAAGCTTGTCCTCCTAGTTTGTTTTGGAACATGTTGCCATTTACCCTGTTAAAACAGAAAACTCAGTGACAAAGTTGGGCTGGAGGAGTCAGCTGAGCTCAAAGTGGCATCCTGCTACTACTTACCACATGAACTAATCCAAGAAGTCACACGGTCACTTCAAAGAGTAGCAGGATGAGAAAGTCTTTACGTATCAGCTTGTTGACTTCAGTTCTACGTGTGATTTTTTATTTCAAATTACAGAAAATTACAAACAAAATGTAAACTAACAGAGTTACCATAGTTTAATGACTTAGTGCCCAGAGTTTACCCAGTTGTGCAAAGTAAGAGTGCACATAAAGCCAGTAAGGGAAGCGGACATCACTTTCTAACATGTGGCACAACACAAAGAATCTGAAAGCATATAAAGGATTTAACAAAGTCAATGGAATAGATATCCTTCTTTGATTAAAAAACCCCTCTGATTTTTGGAAGAAGATAATTGTTACAGATCTAGCATATTTGATTTTCTTCCAAAAAGAGCAGAGATGGAAAATAGAATTGCACAGATTGTTGATTATATACATGAAGTATGGGCCATCAGAAAATTAAAGGACCTCTAATTTGTTTTGGGTCGAGCCATATTTAGTATTATAATGAAAACCTTTCCACAAGAAGTGAGCATATGTCTATTTTTTTTTTTTTTTTGCCAGTAACACAATGTTGGAAAGGTCAGAAAATAATACATAACAAATGGGATCCCAATGTGATCGGTCAAAAATTCCTAGGATGCAGTGGGCAGGGTATGCCATTGTACAAGGCACTGGTAAACCATTATCAGAATTAATGTGGATAGTTCTGATTACCTGTGTTTAAGAAAGAAGAATTCAAGGTGAATTGAGTAGGGAGAACCTTATCAGCATAACAAGAGAAAGGAACAAGAGAAAATATCTTATGAGAAGAGATGACGTGAGTTTGTCTTGCTTAACATAGCAATTAAAAGCTGAGAGAAGATATGATTGCTCCATAAATACACAAGGGGAGAGTAAATGCTAGGAAGGGAAAATAATTAGTTTAGCCAAAGAACAATACTGAAACAAGAATGAATGTCTATAAACAAAAGATGCAAACAAAACTGTTAGGAACTAGAAGATTTCTAACCAACAAAGGTGTGAAAGTCTGAAACAGTTGTCCAGATGGCAAAATTTCAAACTATTTTCAATAGAGAGTTAGACAAATTTAGGGAGCTAGACATGGGTTATGCGTTGTGGTTGTCTGTGACAGGAAGGATCTAAATTCAAGGACCCAGAAGACCCGTTCCTGCCATATGCCTAAGACATCTGGTGATTTTGCACAGTATAGTAAATATTGATTTTCTGCAGGAAAAAGATCAACACACATGAAGAAGGTAACAAAGGATATGCAGCTTCAGCATGTAACAGAAAGTACGCTGGAAATGAGGGCAGAGACCTGAGATGAGCTAGTGGGTGGTAGGGCTAGCAATGGTTTGCCATGTGTTGCATGTATTCAGTGCAATACAAACCAAAGTTAGTGAGAACTACGCCTTTTGAATGCCAACCAGTTCCCACACCGAACTGTGAGCCGTAACTGATTTATATGACACTGCACATAGAATGACTATCAAAGTGGCATTTATGGCAATGAGAAAAGCATCCCAGCACCCTCGAAAGGAGAGGGGTAATGCTGAGGGGATGCTGCACGGCACTGCGCAGTGCAGGGCCATGAATGCCATACTGACACTGAGGCAGACCAAAGCAGAGCAACCTGTAGCCAGCAACCTGTACCCTGTCAAAGTCCAAGCTAGTTACAGAAGAGCTACTAATTGCCTTCAATTCCCCACAGCCCTGGGCCTAGGATTTTCTATTGGTCAGTTTTAGCCATTTCCCCAGCTGGGATGTTTATTTTCTCCCTTTGACTTGCTCCCACATGCCTTCCTGAGCACCCATCCCCATCTGCTAATTAGGAAGAAGGATACAGGTGGAACTGGCCTCCTCAGATGGGCCATAAATGGACCTGTTTGAATATCAGGCTTTTCTGCATCACCTACCTCATCTGGAAAAGGAATCTTATCTTTAAAAAATGATGCTTGTCGTTCTTCAGACTAGGTTTTTTTTTTTTGTGTGTAACTTTCATATAATTCTGGAATAGGATAAGTGTTTGCAAATACTGCTGTAAAAACATTTGGGTCAAAAATTTCCCTGAAGAAATTTAATGTGTTTCCATTTAATTTTATAACTTCTTACTAGCCCCTGGGATGAAGAGGTTCCTCAGTGTCCTATGCATTCTTTGACGTGTGGCTAATGCAACATGCTCTCCTAGGGGGTTGTTTTTCAAAGAAGTGACCTTCTGCTAGGAAAACAAAATAACAACTCAATTGAAAGAAACAATGAAGGTCACACCGGTTTCCCCAGCCAGCTAGAAAGATAAAGCAGCGGAAAATGTAAGCTGCATTTACATTAACATATGGGAATTTAAAAAGTATCATGTGGAAAACTCATTGATATGGTAAGAATTCCATTTTAGGATGCCTCTGGAGAAAGAAGTGATGAAGTCATTAAAAACTGTAAGAAAATATATTAATCAGTCATGTGTCAGAGCATTCAGTCTGGAAGAACGAATGCTGTCTGGGCAGAAGCAAACAGCAGTGGGAATCATGGTCCCTGGTCTGTCACTGCTTCTTGTCTGATTTTGGAGAAGTTACTTATGCCTCAACTAAGTCGCCTAGGAACGGCTAAGCACAAGAAGCAATGTAGGACTTTTCTCTTCAAGTGCAAATGTTAGGTATTAGAGTGGTCTCAGTATCCCTTGCCCACAGAGCAAGTAGACCCATCCCGAATCCATAACACTGCTCTCACTAGCAAGCTACGCCATGTAATCCCTTTCACAGTAGCCAAGTTCACTGATCACTCTTTGGGGAGACTTTGAGGGCAGCTAGCATTGCAGGGGTTATCAGCCAAGTGACATCTCTGAATGTAGGGGCTGTAAATATCTCTATCTTTCTACAATAAATCAATAAGAAAGGTCCTTCCTGTCTTACATGCTTATGCCAGGATCAAACCCAAGCTGACCTTTATCTCTCTAAGCCTCATCGTTTTTTTCTGTTGCAAAACTGACTTGCTATTTACTTACTTCAGAATAATAACAGCGACACACAATTCATTAGTGTCTGTAAATTGCTTGGAGGTGCTGGGATGAGAGCAGCTACAGAAGTGCACAGAATATCTTTTCCATTAGGATAATATGACAGCATCATTAAAAAAGCTTTCTGGAAACAGTTTAGTTCACCACTGGCTTTCTAGAGCAACAGTCCTGGGAATCTGATTCAAAACAGTGATGGTAAATGCTTCTTCCTGGATTCGCAGGAATATATCCCTTCCAGAATTTGCTTTCAGGAATACATCTCTTCCAAAACTTGGGATTTCTCTTGATCAGAAAATTCAAATTTGGACTATTTGACAAACACCTCACAGGTATGAAATAGCTGGCTTTGCATAGTCATAGCTCTCAGAAGTCTTCAACCCACATCTCAGAAATGTACAAAACCATACTCTTGCTTGTTTGACCCTAGTCAGATATGTTGATATTCAGACTGATTTTAGGTAGCCCCCTGCCTGCTGCAGAGTTTCAAGTTAGGATCCTGGAGGCCTACTTCCCTGCACCTCGATGGCTCTAGCTGGGCTCCGTTATGCAAAGCTACCATTTCCAGGGAGGAGTGACTGCCAGGAAGACCTGAACGGGGAGGGGAGCTGAGAGTCTTCAAGAATTTAAAATTAAATTATTTGTACGATTTGTTTGGCAACATTCAAACCTGAAGTACTTAAAGAACATTAGGATTGCTTATGAAGACCTGCAGGATCCATGCTGCTGTTGGCTGATGTACAGGCTGCTGCTTCATCTCTGTTTCACGCATGCTAGGTCTGCTCCTCACCTCTGAACCATGGGGACAAGGGTAAAGGCAAAGGATGAACTAGAGCAGTGGCCAGCTAAACTGGTTAGCAGTAGTAGGTGGGTCTGTTATGGCACATATGTGTATCCGATAGGCCACACAGCTTATTTCAGTTCACAGGAGTACTGAATACAATAGCCAACTCCCTGTCACCTCTCAGAGCGATTGCCAGCTCTACTGGACATACACAGTATAGTTATATATGGGGAGTGGACACTAAATTTCATAGGTGCTTTCAGGTACACACCGGGGGAGCAGATGAGGGGCTCTGAGAAAGATGCCAAACAGCTCCTCGAAATTATACTCAAACTTCATGGTGGATTGCTTTTATGAAAGCGTTGTGGTTTAACCCCAGTCAGCAACTAAGCACCACACAGCCAGTGGGATAGGGGAGAGAATCTGAAGAGCAAAAGTAAGAAAATTCATGGGTTGAGATAAGAACAACTTAATAATTGAAATAATAATAAAAAAATAATAAAGAAAAAGAAAACAACAAAAGAGACAGAGAGGAACAAACCCCAGGACAAACAAGAGATGCAACGGCTCACCACCCACCGACTGACACCTAGCCAGTCCCTGAGCAATGATCGCTGGCCAACTCCCCCCAGCTCTACACACCGAGCATGACCCCATACGGTGTGGGACATCCCTGGGGTCAGTTGGGGTCACTGTCCCGGCCGTGTCCCCTCCTGGCTTCCCGTGCCCCCGGCACAGCACGGGGAGCTGAAACAGCCCTTGGCTGGTGTAAGCGCTGCTGAGCAACAACTAAACCATCAGTGTGTAATTAACATTTTTCTCATACTAAATCCACAACATGGCACTATACCAGCTACTAGGAAGAAAATGAACTCTATCCCAGCCAAAGCCAGGACAGAAAGGCACTGACAAGGAACTGTCTGAGACAGCCTTGTCAGGCTTTCTGGACAGCAGGTTACATACTTCTGGGTTCTAAAAGGTAGGTCAATGTTGAAGGGGGATAGTATAAATGAAAAAATGGTGTTCTCAATGGTGTTTTTATAGGAAGCCTGGATTTTAGGTTAAACCCTCCCAAAACTGTATAGGAAAGCTCTAAAAAAGAAAACAACATTTTTTTTTCTTTCTTTCTCTAAAAAAAACATTTTTAATTTTAAAAACATCTGGAAGTTTTGACCAAAGACATATGGTTTCAGCACTGCTTTACAGAAAAATTTATACCTCATCCAACTACCTCCTTTCTTAGCAATCCTAGTTGTTGCCAGCTGGCCAGTCAGCTATAAGAATAATGGGGTTCTGTAGATTTACTGATGTATGTAAAAACTGAGGCTTCAGGTAATTCTACATCTTTGCCAACTTTTCGATGAATGGCAAGAAGTAAGAGCCTGCCAGAGGAGCTGCTTGATAAATGGAATAACCAAAGACTTCAGCCACATTCATAGTAACATTTTATCACTGTTTTTTTTCATGACAGTCCTCCTTGTCAGCTGTTTGGAAAAGCTGTTTCTTAAATCAGAGAAACACGTTCTTCCCTTCCTTCCTGTATTCCCCCTCTCCTCAGAGATGGCAGTCTTTGGCTTTGCTGAAGACACATGGAGTTACTCTTCAAGATAGTCAAGATTCCACCTCCTTTTCTTATAAATCTAGAGAGTTAGAAAATAATCTGTGCAGTTATTAAACCTTAAGAAGCTCCAAGACAGCACGCCAATAAAATAATTTAATGAGCATTCCTAGTGACAACTCTTGTGCTCAGAATAAAACATGCAATAGCAAACTCATTTCCAAAGACTTGAAGCTAAGAATGTTTATAGACCAAATTATTTGTTTCCCTAATGCATTCACCAAGTGCAGCAAGCTGATTAAAATACTGGATATTGTAGACTCTCTCCGTTCCTAGTCTGTAGAGCTATATTTATGCTTCACTAACCATATATTACAGGTATACACAGGTATTTCACGCATAAGGGAAGAAGAAAAAAGAATTTGCATTGTCTGCTGGCAGGACACTGATTTCAACATTTTCCTTTTGTAATTGCAAAAAGTAAAGAAATTAAGGAAGGATTTTGTAGGAAGTCATTCTTCTTCAATGAGAATTGTACCTGTTTGAGAAGGCAATGAACAGACAAAAGCAACGCACCCACTGTTTGAAGTGCAGCAGCTTGCAGTAAATATGTGATGATGGCCATTATGCAAAAACCTTTAATACAAAATAACTGTTCTACTAGAGAATTTGATGGGTTAGCTAAAAAGCAGCTTACCAAAGGAAACTTTCTTCAGGGTTTAGGGGTAATTCTGTAATTATTTTACTGATTTAACTTTATGTTCTTGTTAAGAAATGAATTCACATATTAATTTTATAGGATTTCTGTAAAGGGGAAGCAAGCTTTTAAGAAGCAGGAGGGTCTACTGTAAGTCATGTAAGGAACTTCTGAAATCCTGAAACTACTTTTCATTTGAATGAATTCCAACAAAACATAAGTGAAAACTAGAATGAAACAAACAAACATGAAACCTGTATAAAACAACCATTCATTAAATAAATGTGTAATTCAGAAAGGAGAATGAGTTTCTCTTTCTTACTAAAACCACAGTATTCAACTCTTTTTGAGCTATGACCGGTAGAACATGCAAGTCACAGAAAGGCCCATTTTCTGGGGCTCTGAACATTTCAAACAATGGTTTCCAGGAAAGAAAGGGTAGAATGAATGCAATTATATTGAAGGAACTGCTTTGTCCTTTTTAGCAAATACAGTCAGCTTAATTTTAATCAAGGGATTTTTACTACTTTAAACAGCAATAGTACGTTTGACCTTATAGACTCTTTTTACAGTTGGTATTTCAATTTCTACCACTGAGAATCTGTAATCTAAGGTTTAGATTCAGGGACATGAGGCAGACAGCTGAATTGATACCTACGCCAAATCACAGCAAAGTCAGCAGATTTCAAGCATGGGCTTAAAATTAAATTCCTGTTTAATGATATACTGGGTACACTGCCACATGCTTTCTTGAACTGGTGCACCTATTCAGCGAGCTACTGCAGCATGATTATTATTTAAACTGTGTTGAGGTCAAAAGAATTATAGTTACTGCCAAATCACCTTTATTCATTGTTATTGTCAGCTTTTAGCTAAGTGAACAGCATATCTGGTCTGATAACTACAGTGGCTGAGAACACCTTCCATACATTAGAAGAGCAAGAAACCCACCTCGGAAGAGAACGCCCACCTCAGCTGACTGTAAGTACTACTTAAATTCAAAGTTAAATTAGAAATAGTTGCCACTTCACTATTAAAGGGCTGTGCCCCTTATTAATACAGACGAGACTATTCCCTGTGGCTCAACAGGAGCTATTTTGATTTGCACCAGTTGCAGGTTACAGAAAACGGGGATTAAGCAACATCAACAAAATTCCTTACAGAAAGAGGGAAAGAAGCTGTCACCCATTTGGAACTTGGCACTTTACTCTTACCCAAAGGGGAAATTTAGTTATATTTTAAAGGGGCCTCCTGGTGGTTTCTAAGTTTCCACATTCTAATTTGTGTGTTTAGACTTTGGGAAGTGTTGAAAATGGCTTTTTGTTTTAAAATCAGATGTGCGCATGTAAATCACATGGAATCTGCATAAAAATCGATTATTTGGGGTATGCAAACAATTTCTTCCAATTTCTTCTCTTTCAACATTAGTGACTTTTGATGCTGACTTTGGTGCATCAATATTTAGAGCTGGGTCCTTGGGGTCCGTGAGTAGCTCCTGCAGCAAAAGGAAGCACAAATGTTTTTCCTAGTGCTGGAGTGCAGGGAGGCAGCTTGCTGCGCTCAGGTAACTCTAATGCTGTAATGTGCTGCTCGAGGTTCTAATAACAGCCGCACGTAGCACAGCAGCCCTGTTACCACTCCTGTTTATGACAGGGTAAACTGGGTTGAGGGAGAACAAAGGAGGCATAAAACATTTCCCCCCCCCTAATTCAACGGCTTCAATTTCACTAAGCAGAACTCCAGTACAGCTGAGGATTTTGTCATCTTCCTTGGAAAGTTTGCCCCTGGGCCACTGAAAATGGTTTAAATAATAAAATTAACTTGCCTTTTGATATCATTATGTCCTCTTTTTTTGGATTAATGATTTTATTAACAGATAATACTGATAAAGGTTTATTTCTATGATATTTTTTAGGGCTTTTAAATATCACGTGCAAGTTTTCAGCTCTTTGGCCCCTTACAGTGCTATGTGGATGGTCTCTCTCTCTTTTTTTTTCGTTCCCCTATTTCCAAACAACAGTGAGATAAAATAGAAAAGCACTATTATAATGATATAATAATTTGTATTATTCTGTAATTATGGAATATATCTATATTGTAGATGTTACACATTATATATTATACTTATATATAATATATAATATATATTATAGATATATATTATAATATAGAATCTATATTGTAATAATAAAACCAGCTGCAGACACACACTAAAGAAATAAATCTGGCATGCAATTTTGAAAAATCTTTCCAGGTCAGTGTAATTTTTCTAACTGAAGTTACCAGTCCTAGCCTTTATATTTCTCCCCTCAATAAATAATCCAAATATACTTCAAGCACTCCTCCCACGTAAGGCAACTTAAAAGCAGCTTGATTTGGAAGTGTTTGCAGAATTTAGTGAGCTTACACGTTTTACTGAATGATACACATTCCTTGAAACCAACTATCTGATACAAACCCACTTCAGGTGCCAAGAAGAGTGATGGGAAGCACATACTTACATTTCAGCTCCAGTTTGATGAAGTCAGTGTTCCCCAGATTCTCAAGAAACACCCCATCCAAGGCTGATGTCTTGAAATAGAAAGAGATGTCTGCGCTGGTTTCCCCTTGGAAGGTGGAGAAGTGAAGGTAGGATGACGAAGTAACGAAAGACGCTGCGTTCCAGTAATTCCCTGCATGGGGTAGACAGGAAATAAGTGCTTCAGTGCTCCTTCAAAGCTGTCTGAAAAGTTAAAGCTTTTCATGTTAATATATGCCACAGTGTTGTCTACACTGAAAAAAACCCCAAACATCTTGATTCTACTACCTCCTTTTTGCTTTTCTGAAATCAGTATGTCAGATTTCAGAAGGCAGAGCAAGTTAATGGTACATTTATTTTCAGCCTTATACCAGTGTGTTGCTACTACATGTTTAGTACAGTAACCCTGAATTCATGGGAGATCAGACAGGTGGGCAAAACACTAATTTGGCGACTGCCGCACCTCAGGCACAGGTTTTGCTTTCATACATTGCCTCACGTATTACTTATCTGTCTTCAAATTTACTCTACACAGCTGCACCCATTTCTTCTGACAATGTAGCCATGTCTATTAGAGGTCTATTAATATATATCACAGGAAAAATCCAATAAATGAAGTTAAGCAATACAGACACAATTAACATATGTCCCCAGTAGCCCCCTAACACATTTCCACTGGAGAAATATCATAATTAATGATATTCAAGAACTATAACAGTACTTTAGCTAACATGTCAGTCAACATTCTGTGCGAGGTAGCGTTACACTGCAAAGACAAAAAAATGAATAAGATATAGGTAACATGGCAAGCCAATNTGTTACACATTATATATTATACTTATATATAATATATAATATATATTATAGATATATATTATAATATAGAATCTATATTGTAATAATAAAACCAGCTGCAGACACACACTAAAGAAATAAATCTGGCATGCAATTTTGAAAAATCTTTCCAGGTCAGTGTCATTTTTCTAACTGAAGTTACCAGTCCTAGCCTTTATATTTCTCCCCTCAATAAATAATCCAAATATACTTCAAGCACTCCTCCCACGTAAGGCAACTTAAAAGCAGCTTGATTTGGAAGTGTTTGCAGAATTTAGTGAGCTTACACGTTTTACTGAATGATACACATTCCTTGAAACCAACTATCTGATACAAACCCACTTCAGGTGCCAAGAAGAGTGATGGGAAGCACATACTTACATTTCAGCTCCAGTTTGATGAAGTCAGTGTTCCCCAGATTCTCAAGAAACACCCCATCCAAGGCTGATGTCTTGAAATAGAAAGAGATGTCTGCGCTGGTTTCCCCTTGGAAGGTGGAGAAGTGAAGGTAGGATGACGAAGTAACGAAAGACGCTGCGTTCCAGTAATTCCCTGCATGGGGTAGACAGGAAATAAGTGCTTCAGTGCTCCTTCAAAGCTGTCTGAAAAGTTAAAGCTTTTCATGTTAATATATGCCACAGTGTTGTCTACACTGAAAAAAACCCCAAACATCTTGATTCTACTACCTCCTTTTTGCTTTTCTGAAATCAGTATGTCAGATTTCAGAAGGCAGAGCAAGTTAATGGTACATTTATTTTCAGCCTTATACCAGTGTGTTGCTACTACATGTTTAGTACAGTAACCCTGAATTCATGGGAGATCAGACAGGTGGGCAAAACACTAATTTGGCGACTGCCGCACCTCAGGCACAGGTTTTGCTTTCATACATTGCCTCACGTATTACTTATCTGTCTTCAAATTTACTCTACACAGCTGCACCCATTTCTTCTGACAATGTAGCCATGTCTATTAGAGGTCTATTAATATATATCACAGGAAAAATCCAATAAATGAAGTTAAGCAATACAGACACAATTAACATATGTCCCCAGTAGCCCCCTAACACATTTCCACTGGAGAAATATCATAATTAATGATATTCAAGAACTATAACAGTACTTTAGCTAACATGTCAGTCAACATTCTGTGCGAGGTAGCGTTACACTGCAAAGACAAAAAAATGAATAAGATATAGGTAACATGGCAAGCCAATGAGAGACTGAAAGAGGTAATTATACTTTCATCAGGGTGCTTATGTATCCAGATTCAGAAATTTATTAAAATATCACTTATTAACTCACCGCAGCTGAGTCCATAGTATTCCACCTAATAAACACTATAGGACACTACTTTCCATTCTAGTCAAAACTCCCAGAGATTGGTTTTCCATTATTTGATTACTGAACTAGGTGATAATGCTATTATTTCACTGGTTAGCACTGGATGAATATGAATGAGCATGCTGAAGCTCCAGAAGCTCAACACTGCTTATATATAACACCACTGGCCCACACCCAAGTCCAAAGTGTTATAATTTGTGTAATTTATTAATCGCTATTCAAATTTAAATTGAACATCTGAATTAACAGAGGAAGGCTTTATGTTTAAATACATGCATACTATTGCCTTCTATATTTCTATCCCATCCCCTCCATTTAATTCTGCCTCCCAAGAATGCAGAATGAGAGGCTTTGGAAAAAGAAGCAGCTTTCCATTTACTTTAATGCATCCCAGGAGGAAAGTTGTAACTGAGATTTTGTGTGTATGTGTGTACATGCATGTGTAAGCTGTGAAAAGGCGATTAACTGGGCATTCATAACACAAGATATATAGCTTTGTGAAGTAACCAGTTAGGCTAGGTTAGCTGGTGTTCAACATGTATTACTATTTACCCTGTTTAGACAAACTGGTAATTTCCAGATTGATTATTATTAATGATTTCTATAGAAATGTCAATAATCTTCATACCATAAACAAGCTCGGGCAAGAAAAGTCTGCTAATTAATTGCAAGGTCTTTCTCTGAAAACATACCTAGTGATAAAGCAACACAGATAAAAAAGGTATAGAATTTTATTTTCATTCATGCTGTCAGGCCTCTTTCCATCTCTCACTTTTCAGAGTGCTCCCTCAATATTAGGGTTGCCTATGGTCTAGGTGCATGAATGCTTTGTCAATAATCTGTTAGTAAAGGATTCAGATGGACTACTGTATATGCTTTCCCACTTGCAGATGTACCTGGACATCTACATTTCCTTCTCTGGGGAGCCACAGATATGCTAGATGCCAGCAGACTCTAAAACCAGGTTTTTTTCTACTTGCTGAATAAACTTACATGAAATAAAGAGGACTTAGACAAAAAGTCAGGAATATATTAATGCAAACCTTGTTAAGGAGCTAATTTAGCTGCCCTGAATAGCCTTGTAGAAATGTTTGCATGTATTTATAAATTAAATAAGTGTTTTGGTCCCGTAGCTTTACATTTTCTGAATATTACCCAAGTTATAAGCCTAGCACACACTGAACACACAACAGGCAAAAGAGCTGTGAGAGCTACAGGGAACCTACTATGAAATTCAAGTACTAACGGAGACAAATATCTCTTCAGCAAAAAAGGCTCCCCAGCCACCTCGCTACCCCAAATGAGACCAGGCTGAGAATGCAGCTGTGTCACCACCCAGCCAAATAGTGCAGCTGCGATGGGCTCTGCTGTCAGGCTTCTTCCTCTGGCCGGGGACGCTGGTTACAGACCAGCCTTCCTGCCAGCGACATCCAGCCATCAGTCACTGCATGCAAGTCCTGCGTTCACACCATCCTTACATCTTCCGTGAGCCTCACACAGCTCAAGAACTACAAGTTAGACACCTGTCTTAACCAATCACTTCCACTGATGCATTGACAACGGCTTTGTTGAATGGAACATATTTTTGGTTTATTTTGACAAGTTCTGGTGCACTGAGACCCTAGTCCCTTAACTGTAGCTTCCACTGCAATAGAGTAGATATTATTATCATTACTACTGCATTTAAGTAAATAGGAGTAGGAGCTGCTATATGAAACAGCTATTTATTTTGTAATATTTTATTTGTATGTTTTTAATTATCTTGCAAACCTGAGAACTTTAAATGTAATTTAACATAGACTCAGTCTGCAGTGCTGGGACACTCCTTTACCACGACAGCACATAACCAAAGTGCAGGTTTGCCATTACAGGGAATTAATTTTCAGCTGTATGTGACCATTCCTTGGTATAGTCAGAGGGCAAGATTTCACTTTATTAGTTTTTAAAGTAAAATATAGTTTTCAGAGTTTTTAGGACTGGTATTTGTTGTGGGTTTATCCAACAGGGTCCAGCCATACGGCTAAGATTTCAAACCATCACCACAGCACACTTACAAGTAGGACAACCACTACTGAGTTCAACTACAGGGCTAGATAGGTGGACTGGCTCATATTGAAATGCAGGTCACCATTTTGTTGAAACAAAATCAATCAATCTTTAGTCTACTGAAGAGGTCCATCATTAAAGATTTTACATTTCATTTGAAATGCTGTGGTTTGGCTCTGCAGAAAGCCTTGGCTGCAGATGCTACTGGCGAGAGGATAAATACAAACAGCACAGATTGAATGGGAGAACCTGCAGCTTGAGAGAGACATTTTCAAAGACTATTCATAACAAATTCCTATAAAGATAAAATCGTGTTTTTGCACATTGGTTACATTCATCTCAAAACACTTTCAAGGGAAAAAGACATTTTATTAAGAGCACAATGGAAATGTTTTGCTAAACATACATAATGATTGTTATCATAAAATGGTATCTTTTGATGAGAAAGGGTCTGCCTAAGGAAATCTTGAATAAAAATCCACTTTATACACATTATTATTGTTGCTTGCTAGGAACCTTTGTCAGTCACTAACATTTCTTTGGCATATTGTCACACTCCTTTCTTCAAATGGTTTGAACATATTAATCCTATGGGCATTTTTCTCCTACTTTAGGCTGAGCAAGCAGTAGATGGAGGAAACTGGGACTGGGACTTAAACCACAGGGTAGATTTTATGGCAGTGGGGATACCAAACTGATAGGAGGTTGGAAAGGGAGTTTATTTAGAAAGAACACCCTAAACACTAAGTTTGTAATCCATCCTGTTAATGATGATCGTGTCATGATTATTGCCCAGGAGTAACTGGACCTTACAAAATTGTATACTTATGGGACATGACTGAGAAAGCCTTGCAAGAAATGTACTGCTTTGTAAGAAAGTCACTCAAGCTAGGACGGATAGCATTTTTCAGGGACACAGGAGGCTTGGAAACATTAAGATACGGAAGGCAGAAGGGCTTCTATTTTGAATATGGGAAGAAAGAGGTGCTTGGAGACACACCATTGCTTTCTTTGCCCTTTCTCCCTTCAGATAGCTATAATACCATAAAAGCTAAGGAGGACTTTTATTGTATAGTCTGATGTATAACATTATAATTTTATTTTCTTCTTTGTAACCTCATCTATAATTCTGTAATCAAGACCACAGCTCTGTTGTACAGCTCTGTTGTTTTAAACCTACTTAGTGTTTAAATTTGACTTAAACCATGTTTAAGAGCATGTTGCTGTCATAGAAGCACAAATACAAAGAAATCAAGTCACCAAACAAGCCTTTTCAGTTATTTGCAACCCAAGATAAATGTGGAGATCCCCAAAATATGTCTGTGTTTCTCACAAAGTTGCCTGTTTCTTGCTGATAGCATTAAGCCTTAGGACATGAGGCATGAAGAGGCAGGCAAGGAAAAGCTGATCACAGCACCAGAAGAAACTCTGTCATGGATGTTTGTCTTGAACCAAGCAGGGGTCGGAGCAATAGTTGTGCCAGAGGCACTTCAGTGGACCACATAACACTTTGTGATTCTGTTTTCAATTTGTGTCAAGGTTGTTCACGGCTCTGGTTATCTGCTGTGGAAATTAAAATCCAACTCATTAAGCTCCTGCAAAACTGCCTTACCTCTTTCTTATTAGTGTTGCTAACTCTGAGTTACTGTGCTCTTTATAATTTGTATGGTACAAAGTGTCTATTCTACTGCTCCATAAAGGCTCAGTCTCAGACAGAACACTGCACTATAGCTACAAAGGTATGATTTTTACAAGAAGCACAGTAGTCTGTAGCTACAAGGAATCACCCTGACTACAAAGTTCAATGAGAAGGGACAACTTAAATCTCAGATAAAAAAAAAATGAATAAAGACTTGAAGATTTTTCCCTAAAGTCCCACCTCAGGGAGGAGGAAGTAGATGGTTGCCTACTGATGAGGACAAATTCACCTCATCCTGAGGTATGCAACATAGACCGACATCTTTTCACATGTGGTAGCTCTGTAACACAATCAGAGTCACCGGTTTTATAGCAATCAACCTTTCAGCTTCTCCCTTGCAGTATTTTTGTCCAGAACTCCCTTGCTAGCTCCCATCAATATCTTCTTTCTTAGCATGATTGAAATTCATGTTTTAACACCATCAATTTCACTTTTACATTTAAACCTCATTGAAATGGATAATGGCAATAGCAGAACTGTAAAAGACGTCAGTGCTTTTAGCCCTGCTAGGCAATAGCAATAGAGAACGAATGCTGCAATGTCAGGCAGCTCTTATGTATTACAATAGACCAAAAACCTCCAGGGCCCTCAATTGCAGCAAAACAGATTTTCTATCAAAACCATTATGTGAATAAAATGTAAGAATAGTCTCTTATTTCAGAGAAGATGGATGTGTGAATGGAAACTGTTCTGTGCCACAAAGTAATGGACTGAGATTATCCATACAATTATGCTCAACAAATCAAGTTTTTTTTTCCCTTTCCTTTTTTTTCTTTCTGAGAGAGAGGAATCTATGCACGCACACTCAGAGCAGTTTGGGTATCAGTACAGCAACAGTCACAGATTTGATTCAAGTCTTCAGATCTGCATCATAAGTGGAATTGGCCCTAACAAACTCCAAATTAGCTGTTGGACGTTATCCAACTGCATTGTCAACGAAACAAGGGGGGAGAAGGAGGAAAGATATTGCAATCAAAAAAATGTCACAAGTTACTCAGGAAACAAGAGAAAAGTCAAAGAAAATTGTCAGTGTTTCGCACACTGAGTTGTAGCTTATGTTGAAAGGTGCAACTGCAACCTCAAAGCAGGGCAAGTCCTCTTCTGTCAGTGGTGCTAATCTGAGTGGGGCTGAGGACATGGCTGCAGCCTGAGCAGGAGGTGTGTGTGCTGCCGGGGAGAAGAGAGCAAGGATGGCAAGTTGTCAGCAGCCTAAATCCTCTGCTGGGAGGACGGCAATGCTGGTGGTGACTTCTCCCTCACTGAAGGATCTCCTTGGTGTTTTTGGTTGTGCTAACACGCATTTACACTTTCATTCTTCACTGGTCTGCAACTCTGTGCCACATTTACTATATGTTTTACTATACTATATTTACTACACTTAATGTATATATAATTTACTATATACAGTAAGTTTTGCATATATTATTTGATTTCTTTTATACCCATGAAACCAAATTCACCCAGCTGCAGTCTTGTATTTATTTGACTGGTGAGGTGGTTATAGCCCTGGGGTCCCCTCTGTCAGTCTTGTGTCATCCCATGTTCCCATTTTTCAAGGCCGCTGCTATCACACCAGATGCGTATTCCTCTGCATTGCATCATTACGTTAGTCATCAATATCTCATTCTGCACAAAGTAACTACTTTTTACTAGCATCTATATAAAAATGTGCTCATACCATAAGAAGATAAGCAAAAGTAAAACAAACTAGGCATATGTACCTTGTCATGAGAAAAAAACCCTGTGTTTCAGCTAAACCAAGTAAAATAAGCTGAGGCAGGGGCCAAAAGAGTGCAAGCCTTGGCAAGCCTGTTGCTTTGCATCCTTGGTACAATATCCATAGAATCTAGGTAGAGATGGCAATATTGTATTTCTTGGGCTATGCATTTACGATTTATCAACATCATGGCAGAATACCATTTGAAAAGAAGCATGTAAATTAAATTACTACTTATTTTAAAGTTAAGATGGTAGTGTCCTCATTTACTTAATCCAAACAGAAATCAAGAAAAATAAACTCAATGGAATTGCTACACAAGATGTTGGCGTAATAGCAGAAAACTCCTTTGACAACACACAAGAAAAATAATCCCCAAGTCAACAGATGAAGAGTGTATTAACACTGCACAACAGCAAACTGAATTACACCCTTTCAGGCTAAATAAAAATATAGACTAGATTTCAATTTTCAAGATAAAATTAGCTCTGTATCGTTCAACAAATGTCTGGAAGTCCGGAACAAAACCTGCTGAGAATATCAACACATCTAAAGATGAGTTCAGACTCAGCAAAACAGAAAAGTTAGCTCTGCTATGGTGACTGTCACATTAAAGACAATTCAGATTTTAAAGGACAAATGTTGGATTTTAGGAAAAAAATTAATATGCAGAAGGCTGCAGCATTGCAACGGAATGCATTTTGGCTGATCTAACTAAAACTAGTTCCGTCTAAAGTACTGGTAAAAACCCTAAGAGATGGAGGGAATCTGGCGGAATTGACCTGAGAGTCTGCCTTTGTTAGGATTTGCAGGAGGCTTGCAGGAGTCTAGAGTTTCAAAGACAGGAAGAGATCAATATGTCCAGATGCAGACAAACAAGAAAGTACGTTTGAACTGAAAAACTGTGCTTATGGTTTTTAACCTCTTTGATTTCTATACTCCACCTCAACTCAAAGTAATTCCTTGAGGCTTCTCCTTTGGAAGTTCACTGCATACATCTTTTCTGAAAGTGAGATCCTGAAAAAGGTTAACTGTCTCTGGACATTTGGGTGGTGATCTTCCACCGATGCCCTTGTCTCCTCCAGTTGTGGGAAGGTTGTTTGGTCTCCACTCATAGTCCTTTGCCACCCTTCTTTTACTGTGAATGCCGAAAGTCCTATGTGCCTGCCACCCTGTGAGAATGGTTAATCTCATTACAGAATTTGTCACCTTTTCACATAAGCCCAAGGTCTAAAGCTGCAAACTACTTCATGCAGAACAAGATACTGAGATACAAGAGTGAGAGAAGGTAACTGTCTTTCAGGAATTACAAATGCAGGCCAGCCTTAAATTGCTTATTTAGAAATGAAAGAACCTCTGCCCTATTATCTGGGATCAACTTGAGTATTAGGGTCAGTAATGAAGGACATAAACAGCTTACATTAAGATTGCAGTAAGATGGATAGCTGTTTATCTCCACACTGTTATAAATTATCTGTTTTCATAAAGATTCTCAAGTGACATAACACTTACAAGA
>VZTV01052435.1:528-15109 GCA_013400875.1 Anhinga rufa
GACAGTTGGTGTCTGCTGGCCGAGGTTTCCTATCCACACAAAATATACAACGGGGCAGAGAAAGAACAGGAAGTAAAATGTAAAAGCTGAAGGCTGCTATGAACATTTAACATGTCTAACTTCACTGGTAAGAACCAATCAGGCTACTGACCTGTACAATATTACCTCAATTTATAATTATAAGGACTACAGTTCTCATGGTGTTAGTTAACTAAAACCATAAAGCTAATCCTTGATTTTGGGGTTTCTCTATTTAAATTCCTTCTTGTGTCAAAACAATAAGGTGAGAAGAAAATCATATAAAAAAAATATACAAACTAAATTCAAGGCCAAGAAAGTGGATGCTTTTGGTAGAAAGGCAACTAAAATGATTTAAAGGCATAGTTCTTGGAGAAAAGGCAAATTAAAAGGATGAGAAAGCAGTTAAATTTCTCATTCTTACTACCTTTTTCTGAATTTTATGAAAGAAAGCAGTTACACATTCTAATTTTCTCATGCACATGACTGAAATATTAGGCTCATGTAAATCTATTCAGAACTGTAATGCATCCAGGTACGCATAAAACAAATGAAGAAAGCTATATCTTAATCCTGGAAAGAACTGCACACATACTATTTATTTCACAGGTTGAATGGTATCGTGGGCTTCAAGTTTTACACCTTTGTAATGTGACAATGTAAAGTGCTACTCAGCCACATTCACTATCAGTTATTCCAAATTATGAGCTATACTAGTTTTGTCTCACTTTGTTCTTCTTCTTTGTTTGCGGATCACTGCTTCTTCAGCTTCAGGGACATCCATGCCATTTCCATTCTGAAATAAGGGTGCAACATTTTGCTGGGTAAAAGAGGTCTCAGAATCTGAAGATTTAAAATAAACCATGTGAAAGTTTCACAACTTTCATTAAAATGGAAATACATTCACTTAAATACATAGTTATTATATAAACATAGTGGCAAAAAAAAATTATGCTCTCCTGAGCTTTGAATGATACAAAGGATCTATGTTATCACTTCCAAAACTGTATTGCCATTATTTGCATGAGGGTTTGTACCCCATGGAATCTGAAATCAAAAACCAAAACTCTAAGCTACCATTCACTCGCAGATTACTTTCAGCTGTTTTAAGTGCAAAAGCACATGATTTGAAATGTTTTAAGCCAAAATACAAGTTGGCCAATCATATTTCTGTGTAACCAAGTTTTATTCAGTGCTCTTTCCAACCTACAATTATTTCGCATGCCGGTTGGTATTTTCTTCTTCTTGCGTTTCCTCTGAGGAGGGACATCATGAGGTTCAGGAGTCAGGGGCTCACTGCTTTCAGACTGCCGACGAACGGCTGCTTGGACGATGCCATCTGAAAAGCAGACAAAAAGATCCAGCAACCTTAATTCAGAGCTGCTGAGAAACAGGCAAGAAAAAGCTGCCGTTTGCTACATTGTGCGGAATGTCTGTATTTGCCTAGCTTACAGCTGAGATGAAAATGGATTGGTTAGAAAATACAAGAGCTGGGAAACTAATGTGATAAGTAAGAGTATACAAGGTGATAACCAACAACCCTCCTTTCACCCTGACAGCTTCATGCCCAGGAGGAAATTTAAGTATCCAAGAAGCAGCACAATTCCCATTTGGGCATAAAACAGAGGACTGACTGAAAGGAATCTACCACAGTACCTCTATACTTTTCCTTTCTACATACAAAGATTATAATGCAATGGTCAAGAAAAATTAACAGTTTTTTTACAAGTTGATTCACACAGATATGTGTGAAGGCAAAATAGCATAATATCAAAGGGAAATTTAAATGCTAAACAAACTCCACAAGAATAAAGGAGGAGCCAAATAAAACAACACTGAAGGATATTTACTCCAGTTTGAGGAGTGAATTACTACACTTTAGAGGAACTGCATTTCCATGAGAAGTTAACATGAATTCATCAAACGTTCTAGCAGCAGTAGCATCAATTTGTGTGATGAGAAGTACAAAGACAAAGCTACATCTTCATTTTATATCACATATGCCTTTTTATAGCTCTTTCAAGTACTGAAGTTTTTATGGTAACAACTGAATCTATCTTTGCATTTGCTTCAAGCACAGGTTTTCCCTCCTTTTTGGAAAGGTTTTCTGTGCTAAAATGCAAAATTAACCAGCAAAGTAATGCCAAAACCAAGGTGTACTTTGTACCATCATTCAACTCACTGCCAACAGCAGTAAATAAAACTTGATCCTTGGGAAACCTTGCTACCAACAGCTCTGCTTGTTGCATTTAAAGGTCTTTCCGTGAGTCCTCAATTGTACACTCTTTTAAGCAAACAAAGGAGGTTTACTCATCAAAGCATGATACAGCGCCAAGTCAACTGGTTTACAGAAATCCACCAGATTCTATCAAGATATTCTGCTTTATCAAAATAGACCAGACTTGTAAACTTGCTTAAAACAATATGTTTGTTCTGCAGATCCACTTGTAAAAATATAAAGCTCTGGTGTTGGTCATATTTTATGCTCTTAACTCTTTGATGGTAATGGAACGATTAACTTGCAACTTTATTTGGCCAAGGACTGAAATTGAGCCAATTTGTTAAATGTTTTATCTTAGCTCATTCAAAAATTCAAACACGTAATACATTCAACATAACAACGAGCAACAATATCAAGACATGCTGTATTAGCAGTGCTGGGAATGGATCTAGGGAGAAAGAGCAGAGGATGGAACAAGTTACTTCAGTTAGCATTACAGACTTGTTCTAAAATGTCACCACTTTGGGAAAAAGATTGCAGTTGTTCAGTACAAAATCAATTGCAATAAATTAGCTGAGAACACTATTCAAAAATAGAGTACAAGACTGAAAACCGTGTATCTGTCAGGGGCATGGCTACAGCGCAGGTCTCACCCAGGATTACAAATGCAGTTTCCAGTTTTGGCAGGACCTTACCTAACGGAGTCTTTCCTTTGGGCTTCCTTTTTTTGGGACGACTGAGTGGAATTTCATCTGCAGAACATGAAACAGAAGTATAGGTGCACAGCATGGAGAAGCCTCCAATTCCCTTTTTTAACAGCCAGTCTTGCTAGTTAAGAAAGGGATTCCTTTTTACAAGTGAAGACATCCTCCACCTTTTACACATAAGATGACAATTCACCAATTCACACAAGCAGGAGTACAGAAGATGGCAGGAAAACAAGATAGGAAATCTGTCTTAAGGGCAACAGAGGCTAAATATGCATATGCACACGTGTTAAGTGAAAAACTGAAATACTCTGAATAATGCTCAGAAGAATAAACTTCTTGTTTAGAGCACGGTAACAATGTTCCTGTTTACCTTGATTCCACAAGGAAATAGCAAACAGTAAAGAGAACAAAGAAAACCAACAGGCAGTTCTAGCAATAAGTGCAGTTTAAATAATTAACTTGCATTGAGGAAAAGCACAAGGCCCTATCTTTAAAGAGAGGATAAAGTGACACCAAAAGGAACTACCAATGTTTATAATTCTCTTTAACGCCATAATAACTCACCTTGGTTTCCACTTCACATTTAAGGAGAAAAGGTGTTGAAGAGCAGTATAAAAGGAACAAAGATGAGAAGGAAGTTAGTTTTGAATCACATACAATCCACAACAGTGAAATCCACACTGCTGCTTTTGTGACCAATTTCCTTATCCCTGCTCCTGGTTCTCTGTATGAGCAGTTGTCTACAATAGGGTTAAGGGTATGAAACAATCATCAAGACTCAACACTTTGTTAGTGACTATGCACAGTTTCTTGATTGGCTAGCTGTGGATCAGATTAAAAGCTTTAATCACCTGGCTAATTAAAACGTGTCTTACTGCCTGATATGTAACAAACCAATGGAAGTTATGAAACATCTGAGCGCATACATTACTAAAAACACACTATCATAAAGTCATCAATCTCGAATGTCACATTTGCTTTTAGATACTTTGAAAGAATTCTGAAGTACAATGTCATAAAAACTAATTGCTTTTCCTTCCACACTGCTTGCTAGGGCACTGAAAAAAAAGCCCAAATTTCACCCTATAGTACGTCAAACTGGTATACACCTATACCCCTATTCAAGAATACCTAGTCTAATTTCAGAAATTCCTGTTCTGAAGGATTTGTGATTCAAATACACTAAAGAACAGGAAACAAAACAACGAGGGAAGGAAGAAGAGATTGAAAATAGGGACATCCATAAAACTAAAGGAGATGTTAATAAAACCTAAGTAGCTATTTATTTAAAACTTTTTAAAGGGTTTATCTCTCAGACTATTAAAACTGAGGTAATGTAGTAAAATTTCTTGGCCTCTGTAAAACTTGAAAATGCTTTGCATTCCTTGTAAGGGGTTCTGGGTCAACAAATTACCAAGAAAAGCAAATTTTTTAAAGCTGTTCTGACTACTCTGATGTTTGTTAAACTTATTTCTCTTAATTTCACTACTTTTAAGAATGCTGCAGTACAGAACCATGATCAATTCCATGGAGCGAACGGATCTTACCTTGGCACTGGAGGGAGGGCACGAGGCGGGCACTGAAAGACAGGGACAAAATCAACTTCTGTAAGTCTGAAACCACCTCTCTTCTGAGCGCCTGTTAAACCCCTTCACAGAAAACAGCTATTTCCAGGTATGGTCAGAACACGCTAAGTATATTTTGCTTCATATGCCTCTTACACAGTGAGAGATTCCTGATGGAGACGTTACATAAAAGTGCTCAGCGTGACACAGGAATGATACGTTTTTGCCAGAGTTCTGATGGGCACTGCATTAGGGACATATACCTAACAGCTGTGTGCAAGGCACAGCTTGCATTTCAACTTCACTTGAATAATTTTCACTTTTCATATAAAGTACTGCTCTTCTTGGAAAGCTTATGAGTCATTCTATTTAAATATCAAAATACTGCAATGATTTATGCGTTCAATATACGTGCACAGTATATAGCATGAGCTGAGTATTTTCTACTAATGAAGTTGTAAATTCAGAACAATGTTAAGTAAAAGCTATAAAAATAAGCTTATTTATGAAAAATAATTTAAAATATGATATAACATTAATTTTAATATAATTTTGAAACAATTTACCAGCAGATCAAACACAACTAAAATCTAAAAATAGGTATCTCCCGTTAACAATCTGAAATTGAGCTCTTGCACTTTCTCTAGTCTAGAAAAAGAAATGCAGTTTACTTTCAGATTTTGTATTATATAATTAACTTGAAATAATATATAGGAATAAATATTTTCCACTCTCCAAAAATTCAGTTGATATCAGAAATAAGAAAGGCTGTAAGACTGGTAAGGCGCAAGGATCCACAAACTTACCACTTGTTTCTTTCCCATATCATCTGAAGCTGTTCCCTGAAAGAGGCACTGTGAACCGTTCTTCACTCCCTCACGCTGAACCTCTGCTAATTCTGAACTAAAAATAAGCTTCTAGCAGTCAGGATTAGCTGGATGTGAACCTTCCTGCTCCTGGGTTAGGGCCCAGTACTACTCCCGTTTGAAACAACGGCAGTTTGTTCCATGGCAGCAACATTACTTGCACTGAAAAACCTGTAACTCCATATGCTGGCAGAGGCTCCAGTGAGCAAGTTTTCCTCAGTTTGGTTTACCCAAAACAAATGAGACACCCTGTGCGAGGAAGGGTTGCCAGGATTAGGCCTCCAATCTCTCCCCTGGATTTTGGCCATGCTGAAGGCTGACAGCAGGTGCTGTTTACACAGGTAGAGAACAGCACACCCGAGCAGCATCCTGCAAACTGGTCAGGACTAGTCACACCATACAGGTGCACCATGAGGGAGGAAAAATGTTAATAAAGGTCAGAGCTCATTACTTTTATTGGTTCCTACATTCCTGTGGCAGTAATTATTAAATGTTTAGGCTGGGTTTATTTAAAAAAAAAATAAAACCTAAAAAAAAAAGCCCTAAAAACGAGAAAAAAAGCACAACTTTTATGAGAAAACGAATAAAATGAGAAAACTGCACAACATTCACTGCCTGTGCAGTAGTACGTCTGTGTGTGTAGCACCTGTTTTGTTACTTTCTAGGCAACAACTGGAAAGCCAATTAATTTCTCTATCATTTACTCCTTGCACAAAGGAAATCACATGCAAGCAGGCAGTGGTGAATACTCATCTGTCCCATCTGTACTAAAGTCCCCAATTCTGCCACGCAAATACGAGCTTTGCTCGTTTCTCAGAGTCTAAAGGAGCAGCTCACTCCAAACTCCACAGAAAGGGTGAGTCTGGGCACAGGGTTCCAGGGACCTTTCACTTCTGAGAGAAGAGCTGCTGGGTGCTGATGCAGAGCCGCTGAAGCCAAGAGACTCCCACAAACCAGGCAGCCGCAGCCTCAGAGAAGCCGTATTTGCACACGAGCCAGGCCGCAGGACGGTGGGATGCACGGGGGAAACTCCCAAACCGCCCAACCTCCTGGGAGCCCATGCAGGGGCCAGAGCAGGAAACGCTTCGCCCGTAAGCGCGGCTCGTATGGAAGGGCAGCGGGCAGATGTATTTACTGCCCGAGTGCGGTGAGCGGAGCTGCCGCCACCGGGCCTGGGGGCGGTACGGAAGGGGCTGTTAGGCACACGCTCGAAGGCTAAGAAACACTTAACCAGTTTTCACAGATTTAAAGCTTTGAGTACTTTTTTAAAGACATATATATGGATGAAAACATGAAAACAATGAGGAAATACTTGCGTCCCCAGCAAAGGATGGGCCGAAACGCGCGGCCCGGCGGCCGGCTGCGCCCCACCGCCTGCGGCAGCGGCAGCAGGGCGGCAGCAGCAGCAGCAGGGCGGCCCGCGCCCGCGTCGCGCTTCAGCTCCGTCCCCCGGCAGCAACTGCCGCCGCTGACAGCCCCGGTGCAGCTCAACAGCAACAGCGCCCACGGCGGACCAAGCTCTCGCAACCGGGCTGCCGCGGCCACCGGCGCTTCGCCGCCCCCCTCCCGCGGCGCNCGCGGCCACTTTAGCAGGGAGGCCGTCCCGGCGCGGCGGTGCGGGCCGGCTGCTGCCGCGGGCTGGGCCCGCCTCCCTCGCCTGCGGGAGAGCACCATCGGATGCGCGTTAGTGGGAAAACAGGGTTTCTCGAGCCTCCTGTAGCTTGTAGCCACGGACGCAATTGGCAAAGTGAAGTTACACACAGTAAATTGAGGGGAGGGGGGTGGGGTGGGGGAAGTAGAAAATAAATGCGATAAAATTTTGTTCTAGCAGAAACGGACACAAGAAGCAAATGCAACTCTAATGAGAGCATCTTTCTTTTCTAATAGCAAAAGCAGATCTGTCTGTAAGCAAACACATAAAAACAGGCAAGGAGAAAGAAGAAAAAAGCTGGACTAGGCAGCAGAAGCAGGGAGCTGGTCATGGACCAGCAGCACAGCTGGCTGGCACCCATCTCACCCTCCAGCTGTACTTAGCCCACCAGTGACATGTTGGGACTCTGCTCTCTCCAGTTTTACCTCTAAACAAGGAATACTAGGCCTGACTCTAGCATAAGCAGGTGTGCTGAGAGCTGCAATATTTGGCTTTGAATAACCTCTTTCTAGACTGTTTAAATTGCTTTTGTTGAGTTTCCTCCAAGGTGAGGTAGGCCAACAGAATAATCAGCTGTGCTCCTCAGGGGGCAAGACAGCTCTAAGGCAAGGCAAAGAGCATGAGGAACATGCTTGCAGCAAGCACTGCAGCATCTGACAAGGAGCGCATGCTACCATAGAGCAAACCAATAGGAGAAGGGGCTTTGGACTTTATTTCCCTCTTTGGTAAGTTGATGTTCTGGCAGTTTTTACTCAGTTGAGTTGGTGGAACAAGAGACAAGACATGCTACACACATTGTGAAGATAACTGTGGTTTCTAGAGTAATGTTTATTGTGACAACACCACTTTGCTCTTGTCTTAAAAGGTAAAAAGGATAAGGAGCAAACCACTACCTTTATAATAACACTCTTTCTCAGACACAGCATGCTAAAAGAACCTGCTCTGGACTGAACATTGACCAAGTATCATTTGTCAGTAAGGCTTCCAGAATATACAGGTATCACAGTACAAGAATGACCATGATAGAAAGAACAGAAAGGAATTTTCCATAGCTATGTACAAATAAATCATGCAGATACATGCAACAAAATAGATTTTTCTTTATTCTTATAATTCAGAGCTCAGAATGTGTCCGTTTTCGTAGAAAAGTGGATGTAACTGTAACATAAAAAGCTGAAGAGCTACAGAGAATATGGTATGATTGTATCTCCTGTAGTAGCTTCTTTCTTAATCCTCTTCCAAATCCCTCACATACAACGATAAATTCTTGCAATCCTGACATTAGGATTATTCTTGAAGTAAAACATAAGCTGTAATCTTTCTGAAGCTGCCTGCTGCTCAGAATTAGGGCTGAGTGTCTGAGCATATCCATATGGCAGGGACCCACTGGGGCTCGTCCTGTGCATGATGGACTGCAGACAGTAGCTGTGCAGATGCTTCTTGTAAATTGTCATTCACAATCACTTGATCAAAGAACTGACCAAACTGAGCTTCTATTTTCTTAGCCGAATCTTCCATCTCCTGTAAATCTTCTTCCTGTGAGACACAGAGTAAGGCTATAAAGCTTCAGTGTTGTAAAGAGAAACATACCTGTATGGCATCTGCAGAATACCTTGGGCCATGTAAACAAGAGGCGAGTAGATAGTGCCAGTGTACTTTGTCATTTGCAGTTTGCTATAGTAAAGTATGCATGCTACAGTCAGTTCCAGCTCTGAAAGAGAGCCAACTGCCATATCTTTCCCAAGGAAATATCTTGTGTCTCAGTATGCTCCGTTTCCCCCAAAAAGGTTACTCTACTGGCTAGTGCTGGCAGAGGATATTAGGGACTGGAAGGCAAATCCACTAACACTTGGTGTTCTCATTCCACATTTTAATTTATCTCCCAAGTGTTCATGTTTCTTTCTACTAGAGGAATCACGATTCATTTCCATATACCATTATGGACTGAGGACTCAAAAAAAATTTTAAGATGCTAAACTTAATTATGATTTGCATGGAAACAACTGTGACAATACACTAGACACATTATAAATACAAGATTTCCTACAAGCAGAGTTTGTGTTTACCTATAGAACTTAGTATAGAATTGATAGTGATACTGTCATTAAGCATACATAAAATAACAATACATTCCTATAACTACATAAAAAAAATTTGATTAAATTACTGAATGAAACACACTCCAGATATTTCACGGCAAACACTAAATGTATGTGTTGACTCAAATCTTGTCACAAGGCAGTTAATAAAAACAAAAATATATAAAATAGCCTCTCCTTTAAGAACATGTTGAAGGAAAATGCCTCAATCCCCTAGGTACAAATTACAACCCTTCTGCTTCAAAGTAAATCTGGAGGGGGAAAAAACCCAACAAACCAAACAGAAAAAGACAATAACAACTGAGATTTGATCCTGAAGACACAACAATCTTTTAAAGAGGTAACATAGTAACATAGTAGAATGCATTACTCTAAATACAGAATCCCAGAAAAATGATTCTCTTCAGTTCCCAAATCTCACCTTGAATTTCATGTTCACATAATAATCCGTAATGATCCTGGCATTTTTACGAGTCTGCCTCATGCAGCTTATGCTGGATGGCTTGATGAATATAATATAGGGCTTTAATTCATGAGTCCGGGCTACTTGTATGCCCTGCAAATTAAGAGTTAAAAGAAGTTAAGAATTTCAAGTGTATTCATCCCAGTTTTACTCCCGTAAAAAGCCAATTGTTTACAATGTGCTGTTATCTCCAGACCTAGCAGTAATCTTTTTCAGAAATACCTACTTTAAAATGACATCACTAATAATCCCTGGACCAGACATTGTTAAGCAACTGTAGCATAGCAATCACTTAATTCTGCCTGGTAGCCTTCTTAGGAGTTGCTTTCAACTCCAGTGAGTGACTGGACAATGTCATTAACAGATCTCTACAATCGACAACATGAATCTGAAATCTGTTTATTTTAACTGCTGGGGAGCTATCTTTGGAAAAAGTACACCTTTATTGCTCCATACTGGAAGAAAGTATCCTGCTTTTAGAAGTCTTTGTGCTGTGCAACTTTCTCTGATGCTAATAAGCATTTTTAAGCTACTTCAAAACAGTGGAGAGAACTAAAAAAAAAGGCAAGAAAAAAAAAAGCACAGCATGTAAAGTTGGCCAAGCCACCAGATTTAAAATACAAGTATGCAACTCAGCAGTAATTCTCCTACCTCACAGCAGTTACTGAAGAACAGCTATGTGCTGCTACTTCATACCCTTCTCAAAACTTGTCCTTTAAACTCACACCCTTAAAAACCTGATAGTGGCACATCTGTTCAAGTAGGAAGATTACATTTTGTTTCCCCCTCTTCTCCCTCTTGTTTGGAAGTGTAACAGAAGAAACCCAAGGACATTTTTAGATGTGAAATGAAGATTAAAGTGTGGCTTAATCTGCCCCTGATAGTGGTTTGGATTTTGAGTACTACCCTACAGGTCATGTAACTTAACTTATGTCAAACAGCACAAACCACTGCTACCCTAAGACTCTAACTGCACTGGCTCTGCATAAGTAGAGAGAAGTCTGTAAAAGTTACTGAGCTGTGGGTGTCTCTCTTTATATTCAATTAGAAGAGATGCTGAAACCCAGTAGCCTAAACAGCTCCTAAGTACTAAATGTGCAAGTAATTCAGAGTAGTTTAGTAGGATTTTGCTGGACACAGCTTTAAATCTCTCAGATATTTAGAAACTCAGGCCTTTATTAGCCTTATCTTCATCAGCAAATTCAATACAAAGATAGAATGAAAAAAAGTTAATAGTGACTAAGTGAAAAGATAAGCAGGGTAAGTAGTTCTGAAAGTGTTAGAGGTAATAAAAGTAATTTAAAAAAATACAGAAGAATGCAAAGATTGCATTCAAAGTTTTGTGCAATGCCCAGCATAGAAACATCTGGTAATCACCCTAGTATTTGAAGCACCTCTTGCCAATATCTGCTAGGGCATATGTGGAAGCTGTGCAAGCTTCTTTCTCATTAATTTTTGCTAACTGTGGTCCCTAGATGAGTGGTGGTCTGTGCAGCAAGCACTGGCTGGAAGTTCTTGCAGAGCTGTTTGGTCACACACGCCAGCAGCTTAATCCCAGCTGTTAAATTACTTCTGAAGAGAAATAAATGCATTATATAATTCCCTGCTTTTGCTTGATTATTTTAATAGTTGCTGGTTTTACCAAAGGGTGTTTCAGAGATTGCTAATGGAAGGACAGAACTCTCAACTGACAGGGCTTGGAGGAGGAAGAAATCTCATGCAACAGTCTCCACATGAAAGACTAATCCTTGTTTTAAACAAGTATGAAAACTCATTTCTGTACCATTCCACCTGATAATGCAGCTGCTGCCTTGGAAACAAATTAACTATACTGAACTGTACATACTTGTCACTGTACTATTCCCCCAAAAAAATCCATGCAAAGAATAATCTATTATTAATAAGCACCATGAGCTGAAGTGGAAAACAAGAAAAAGCAACTAACGCTGTTCCAATAGCTCAAGAATGTACAGAGAATTATTTTTCCTTCTAGGAGATAAGAACTGTAGAGTCCCTGCCGCTTTACAACTCACCTGTGGTTCTAAATCTATTACACAGATCTTGCCTTCATCAAGGACTGTTCGCACTGCATCAATACTGGTACCATACAGGTACCCTTTGTATTCTCCATATTCCAGCATTCTGCAACAGCAGTGAGGAAGAAGGAAAATGAAAGAGCACTTGAGTCTCAGAAGGTTCCATTTAAGGGTGAAATCTTCAAATGTAATCCAGTGATCAAGACTCAATGATCATAAAACATAGTGAACACTGATGAACAACCTCCACCTTCATTCTTCCCTGCTACACTGGGCACAAAATCAGAACTATTACAGTTCGACATCTCCAGAGCATGCATTTTCTACTCATCTTGTTGTTAAAAATTTTGTGTTTAGAGGTTGCGATTCTAATGATAAAATGCTTGTCATTTATATGGTACTAATAACTTCATAAATCAGAAGATCTCAAAGCACATGGCACTGCTCAAGGAGCGTAGCTTCTGAGCTGGTCTGCCTTAGCAGTGGGATTATTGATGCACAGGAAAGGAGCAGACACTTGAAAGTTTAGCCCTTACAGTTCAGGTGCTGGAGATGTCATCACTGTAGAGGTTTTGCAATGGAGATGTAGATCAGGAACAGGTCCAACTCACTGCTCAATTTTGGAAAGCAGTCTAGTTTCCAGAAGGGTTCCAGAAGGATTAAACTCAAGCACATCAAATGAGCTCAGGCCTGGAGATCCCACTTTCCTTTAGAAGGATTCTGAGATTAATTGTAGAGGAGCTTATTTGCAACTGCACAAACGCAGTTTTTTGAAGCAATGGGCTCAAGTAGATTGACCAAAATTTATACCAAACACTCCTAGTAGGTATGAGTGGAGGAGCCCAGACTTGGGACCTAACTACAAAACTGCCTTTTCTTGGATCATGGTACATTTTAAGTAACAAAAATGTAATTTGTCTCTCCTAGTTACCTGTGGCTATACACCATGTTTTCAAAAGTTTCCTTTGATACGTAGTGATATTCACGACCATTCATTTCATAACTCTTCTGAACACGAGTGGTGTCTGAAAGGAGACACATACAAAAAAAAAATCAACTGCAAGTAAATTCCTGTAATTTTATAAATGACAATGAGACAACTTTCATGATGGACTATAAATCAGTCTTTTCATCAGTAAAAGAGTTGTTTCTATTTGTTAATCCAGAGCAAAAGCCTTGTCTCCTGTACTGGTTTCCCAGTGGCAAGTCCTTGAAAATTAGCAAAGCACAGCTGCATTTCTCAGAATGGAAGGAGAATGGTTTAATACAAATATCTGTGATTCAAACCAATGAGGAACTGCTTTGGAACTGGTTGCACAACTGTTTTTACTCCTCTGAGGTAACATTTATTAAAGTTCATTCCAAAACATCCCAGAAGCCTTCCCACACTTGCACCTTCCCCATATCTGGAATCTTAAGCACAAAAGAACTCCTGAATTTTCAACCAGCTTCAGATTAATACACTTCCTGTTTGGTTATCCAAATCACAAGAACCAAATAAACACAGGTAGAAACAATTTCAATTATTACATCATAAATTAAGCTGTGTAAGTCTCATCTGAGACTAGAAGGCTAATAAGGAAAGCTGCAAAGCCTATTGAGCACCAACTTCTGTTACCTTTATTCTCATATCTGATCACTTAACCACTATGAACTTACAATATCCCTAAGAAACATTTTTAAGTCTAGGAAAAGCAAACATCAAGATTAAACAAAACAATGCAGACAATCTACTGCTACATAAAGCTTTAAGTGTTTCAGGAGCTGTAACTTGAAAATACCTTTGGCTGATTTGCCAAAATAAGGAGAAAGATAGTATTTTAAATGAACCGTTATAAAAGCAAATGCCTCTGGCATGCAGTAGAGCTGAAAAACCAGACATACTGCAACGACTGTATGGATACGTAAAGGCAAGAGGGAGGTATTGACATTTCCCAATCACATTTGAAGGGAGTAGTGGGGGAAAGAAGAACAACATTACATACGAGGTACGGCACTTTGAAACTCTCGTGGGTTACTTGTGATAAGCCTTCGCCTTAGCTCATTCACACCAACTCCTGCAGGACCTGAGAATTGGAAAGGCAACTAATATTACTGACAGAGGCACTTTTTGCATGCACACCCCCCATTTTCTAAACACCTTGCACATGCACAAATGCAAATGTAAATAAGTTCCCAAAAAATGTACCAAAGGTGACTGAAGCATCTTGATTGAATCAGGGTACAAATCACCTCCCGGCAACATAGTCATACTCAGGAGGCAACTCAGCAATACCATTTAAAAACATTTATTATCAAATACTTCCAGACTTAGAAAGAACAATGGGTTTGCCTTTACCCAGTTTGCTTTATCAGGATCATGGAACACTGCAGAACAGCAGCTTCCTTTCATTTACTATCATTAAAGACCACTTGAGACCCTGCAGCCCACTTAATACCATATTTCCTATAGCAAGCATTATTAAAGGCATCTTTTTAGCTTTCCCTACTGCCCATGATTGAGATATTTCTAGTCCGGAATTTAAACATTTTTCTTACCATTGCCATATCCACGCACTTATCACAGTCTGCAACCACTGCAATCAATCACCAGCAGGAAATCTCAGTGGATCAGACCATGACTGACTGTTTCCTCCCCTCTGTTACAGGTTTTGAAATTTGCATGAGAAAGTAATTAACCTCTTACCCACTAGTATAATTAGTCTGTTCCGGTCCGTTGAGTGCCGCTGGTACCTAACCACCTCTTCATATGGAGCTGCAAGAGTGCTGTAACAGCTGCTGGGGCACCGAGCATAACATGACTGCTGGTTGGTCCGGGATTTCCTGCGACACAGGCGCATACTTCTGCGGAAACCAGCTGTAAGGGGCAAAGACATCAGTACTGGAAAATACACCTGAGATGCTGGCAACTGGTGCTTTAGTCTAGAGTGTCTCTTTCTAAGCTACACAACA
>VZTV01052436.1:3049-13823 GCA_013400875.1 Anhinga rufa
GAGCGACTGTATGATCCTTACACATCTCATCCTGTTCCTGGTCACCCTACCTCGGATGAGGCTGTCTGTGATGAGGCATTCAGGTGCTTGAAAAGCAAATGTGCCCACCTGTGTCTTGCTCTTGAGGTGTCCTGACTTCCAGCTGTCAGCTTGGCTCTCTGCTTTACCAAAAAGACTTTACTTGGTGAAAGCAGGTGATTTGTATTTGCATCAGTACAGCTGAGTTTTGTTCTGTGTATGAGATTGCTTTTGCCACTCAAGGACTTAAACAATATCTGAAAGTTTGCAAGCTTCTTCTCTTGGGAGAAGGAGCTAGTAACTGGTATTTCTCTGTATATATTCTTTCTAAATAAGTATGACAGCACTGACATCTTGTTTCTTTCTGAATATGGTAGGTATTAAGCAGAAAGTGGTCTTGTGACTCTCACTCACCTCTTATGCTTTTTTTTTCTAGTCAGTAATCTAAAAGTTACCTTTACTGTTCTGCTCTGGATGGGGGCTGTTATTCAGGCACCCTTTTTCAGGAAGGCTCTTAATTTTTCTTTCTATGCTGACTAAAGCTCTGGTAAGAGTTTAGCCAATAATAGGACAGTATAAACTAGCAGGCAGGATTGGATAGGAGCTGAAAATGGTGATTTTTTTAAAAATTTTTTTTTTAAAACCTTCCTTTCCCCCCCTGGTATCCGTAGCTTTCTAAAGGAGTATGTGAACTTGTTGGGGTTTATTCTTCTTGTGAGGAAAACATGTGGCAGCCTGCAGTCAGGAGAGACTAGTTTTGGGGTGTTTCCCCTCCCCATCCTGATGGTGATCTAAGTCCTGTGTTTGTTGCTGTTTGAGTGAGCAGCTCAGATTGCTGTCGTTGTATCTTTTTAGCTGTTAGAAGCTGCTGATGTGGTTCCTCTTGTGCTGGAGGAGCTGTCAGCTTTTGTGGACCTCAGCGGGCTCTCTGTATCTTAGCAGAGAGGTGGGATGGCATTACAGGGCTGTCAAACTCTTGCGGCTTGTGTAACATGAGATATATGAAACTTGGCAGCCTCAATTTGAGAGAGGTCTGGTGGTGAGACCACAGGAATGTTCTCAAAGTTGATATTTGGTTTCCCCTCCTATATGGAGTATATGGAATGTATTGACCTGGGTACGTGCAAGATGAATCTGTGCATTTGCCTACGCAAATGTGGACTCTTGCTCAGTGAGGTGTTGATGCTCATGGTTGCTAGTGCAGGGATCTTAGTAAACATATTTGGTGTTTCTTAAAGAACTAGTATTTTAATAGTTCTATGTTAGACCTGCTATTTTCTCCTGTAGCATATAAATGAGTTAACCTTCATATCAAAGAACAAGACAGAGATAGGCATCTGATTCATCAAGTTATCCTAACAGTAAGCTCTGACGTGTTATTGCACTAAATCTGTGGCTATGGTAAGACTTGTGATTGCTTTGTCAAATAGCTTTTAAAATGTATTTTTTCATTGTGTGGTCTTATGAACAAACATACAGGTACCTGGCATATAAATAAACCTGAATACTGAGGTTTATTCCATCTTGTTTCTGCACGTGGAAGCTGATGCCGAGCAGGCTTGTTGAAGTAAGCACAGTAGGATAGTACTGTATCTTGTGTCCAGTCTATGCTGTGCAAAGAACTGAACTGCGGTTTAATTTGATAGGACAGAGATGTAAAAATTGTCTACTAAGCTGCTGCACCGAGATTAGAGTGGAATAGGAGAAGGCACTGATGGCTGCAGTGGTTCCTGTGTTGGTAAAGATTACTCTGCTTAAACCAAAATATACTCTTCAGCTTGCTTTTATGTGAATATAACTTTATTTTCAAGGTGTAAGGCTCTTTCAGTGGAGTTTCTGGGAATCTCTCAAATATATTGGAGATAACAAGCATTCTCAGATAGTGTATTGAATGCTGTTTCTCTGCTATAGTATGTGCTTGGCTTGGATTTGGTTTGTATTAGCACCTGATATGTGAAAACAACAGTTGCCTTGTTAGGACATGGAATTATTGGTTGGTATACCTAAAATAATTTTTAGGAATGAGTGTAGTTTGTCCATAGCACTTATATTTCTTAGTTGCCAACTTTTAATTTGAAGTGTGGACAGGAATAATCGAAACCTCTGAATTCTCAATCTTAATATGCAAACTTGGAATTCAGGGACACAATGAGGAGAAACACAAGCAAGTTTTTGTGCAACTACAAAGCCAGAAGGGGGTGGTAAACTGGTAAGTCTTAAAACCTTTAGAAACTGGGAGCTTAAGCAGGCAGTTATTCTTGCTTCAGCCTTGGGTGAGGAGAGAAAGGTTGCATGAAACACTTCTAGACACTTTAGTACAGATTAATACTTTGAAAATGGTTACTTCTGCTACCTTTCACATCTGCCATTCTCTAATACGGTGATTTGTGAAGAAAATGATCAAAGGACTCAGTCTAACAACTTTGGTTTTGATATGGAAGGCTTGATTGCCTGACACACAACTTGATTTTTAGACTGATAGGTATGCCTCAGTGGAAGCTGTTTACCTGTTGTGATCAGCTGAGAATATACATTTTTCTCCTTTCTGCTTTAAGAAAAATCAGAGACCATCTCCCACTTTTTTTTTTTAAAAGACCCTTATCAGTGGTCAGAAATGAAGTGCTCTTGCTACCAGTCGGTGTCTCATGTGGAAGATCAGAAGAGCAGAACTAACTTGAGCACTTGTACGCAAATTGAACCTTGGCCTTTTGCATAAGAGTTGTCCCAGTCACTGGGGACTGTCCCCCCTTCTGACTTTCAGCATACCTAGTTTTGACTAGGAACTTCTTTGCAGGTGCAAGAAATCTAGTCCAAGGAAGCTTATTACACCCAGTGTATTCCTACATCTCTTTTGATGGACTGCTGTTCCTCTATATTTTTTCAGAAAACTTTTTGAACAATTTTAAGTCTAACCACTAAATACTGCTTTGTATCCCTGAAGGCTTAGGTGTAGATGGACTTCCCAGAGGACTGAAGTGAGTGGTTTCCAGGTGCCAATCCCTTCCACCCCTGCTTCTTGTGAGGCAGTTTCCTCTGGAGAAAGTTCCTAATGCAGCATTAATTGCTTGCAGTTGGCATTTGCAAGCAGTATACTACCCAGATGACTTATGAAAATGCCTCTGGTATGTTTAACTTGGCTTAGAGAAAACAGAACCCCAGTGGTGGATTTGAAGGGAAAATGTTAAGGTAGAAATGATTTCCTCTTCCAGGAACACCCCCTGGTACCCGGTGAAGGAAGGAGAGAGCACTCTAATAAATATGCTCTAAAATTAGAGTGACAAAAATGAGAGATTGGGGGGATGGAAATCTATTTTGGATTCCTGCTGGATGGTCTGCACAGCTCAACTCTTTTTCCTTGGCATTCAGCAGTTAGAGTGATGTGTTTTCCTACCAGGAGAAGCTTCATGACTTTCCCCCTATTTTTNCCTTTTGCCTAGGTGACCCTTCTCAATTCAGGCTTCTCCAGCATTCTGGGATTTCATGTACCAGAGAACTTGTATCAACAAACTATACATTCAGAGTCGCAATTGAACAGGATGTGATGATCCTTGTTTGTGTACTGCAAATTGGTGGATTTATAGATGGAAATCTAGACACTGCAGTATTGTTAACATGCTTGGGTGAACTTGATGCTGATAGATGAAATAATTCTGTTACGCAAATTTAAACTTAATGAGATTGCTTTGAAAAAAAAGTTGGTCACCCTTCACAGGACAGTATTCAGTTGTGCAAGTTCAATTAACTTCTGTTAGGTACCTAAGCAACCTCCTTTTTTGTTTGTTCTTCAACAGTGTTTCTTCCTCATTCCCACAAAAAAAGAACCCACCCCAACCCTATACTATGTACAGCCCAAATACAAGAACTGTTTTCTTCCTTCTTTAAGCTGAAACATTGGAGGCAGAGTTGCTTATCCGTGTCCCAAACTAACATCAATTCTATGAAGTTACTCAAGTGCACTTACTTCTGTTAGTGCTGCGTAGGCGTTTTCTACCCACATTGCAGAGTGGTGATATACTTGCTGTATGAAATGCTAGTGTTTCTGACTCGCTTTTGATATGGATGGCTTTCTGTACTGTTAAGTGACTGTTTGACCCAGCAGCTGCCATTTGGTGTTGGTACTTAACCAGAATTAAATAATGAAGATCTGTGACCACCATAAATCCAGAAATAAACGTTCTGTCTCTGATGCCATATTAATGATGGATGTGTATTATGTCCTTGGAGGAACAGTCCGGAAAGCATAGCTTTGGAGAAGCTTGTGTGCAGTGAAGCTATACATCGTGGTACTTTACAGTTTTGAGCGGGGGAAGCTTTGAGTTTTGACCGTAAGAATATAAAGGCATTATTTAACTTGAATCTTTGTATTCTCTGTTCCTGTGCAGAATCTATAGAAGTTGCAGTAATATTTTTCCAGTAACACTTTAAATGGTAGTAATAAAAATCCGTTCTATCTGTATGTTCTTCCAATTAATTTCTGCTGCAGACTTGCATTTCTTAAATGTCATTTAGCCTGAGAAATAGAATTTTATAGGTTGATGCTTACAAACTGAGTGTCTGGCTGTAGAATGGCTGCTTAAAGTGTACCAGATCAGACCAATGTCTTTTAAATCATCCTGCTGCTATCGCTACTTACATGTAATTCAGGTTTTCCTTCCATCAGGCTTGTAAAGCCAGTGAGGCCAAAGCCTAAAGGGTTAAATGTGAGGTGAGCTGTATTGCAGACTGGATTTATATGTGGCACCAAGTCCTAGAGACTCCAGAACCAATCCATGTGTATGAGTGAATCATCTGACTGAGGGGACTGTGTGGTAAAAGTTAATGTGTGATCAATCCTTAGAAAAAAGACCAAGCTGACGTTCTCTCAAAGACCAGCCAAAGGAAGAGAAAAGTGGGTTTTGCCTGTTAATCATATAACTCCTGTTAGGTTGACAGTTATTCAAGGGTTATGATCTAGTTTATTATAAAACCAGGGTGCTGCTTTTTCACTTTGTAGCACAGAGGCAGTACTTTGCCGTACTGCAGGTGTGTGCAATGTCCTCTCGTGTGCATCTTGTCTCAAGGGGAGGCTGTAGCAGAAGCTGAAACTTGTGCAGGAACATCAAGTGTGATGCAGCACTGGATTTGTAACGCTTCTGTCACTGCCCCTTGCATTGATTTTGGTCAGTCTTGAGTTGAAACCAGAGCTAATGTTCCCATATAATGTATAACTCTAGTTCTAGGGTGTCTGCAAAGATCTGGTGGTTATATATACAGTCTACCATTGTGGGAAGCTGTGGAGTCACCTAAATAGTTGAATGGAGAACTGCTTGAGAGGCTAGCATTTTTGAAGTTAAAACACTTTTCAGCTCTCTAGTTAAAGTTCTAGTATAGAAGTCAGCTATACTGTAAAACAAAGTCTTGTAAACAGCATATGGATTTGATGCCTAACTTCAGGTAACTTGATTAAAGGAAAAGTATTAAAATAATGGATTAGCACCACTTGCATATTAAGGAAGAAATTTACACTTCTTTGCTAGACTACAGGATTCCTGAGTGGTCTCAGAGGGACTGAGGGGACAAATTCTAGACAGGACCTTAGAGCCCTGCTGTTGCCCCATGGATGCAGAACCCTTTGTGGGAGTGCTGCTGCTGCTCAGAGCTCAAGTGGAGCCCCTTCCCTAGAGCCAAGGGGATCCAGGGGAGCCAGGCAGCAGCCCGCATATCTGGATCCCTTCCAGATCACCTGGGTGAGACCAATAACTTTGCCCCGGTAGCCTTTCAAGGAACATGTGCCCTGTTCCCCCTTCTCTCTGGTCCTTCCCATACCAGGTCCCGGTGGAATTTCAGCCCTCGCAAGGTTGCAGGCAGCCTGTCGGCAGCCGTGTCAAGCAGCACGGGGAGCTTGTGCTTTCCAGAGAGAACCGACTGTACCCTGCTGCTTAAGTGTTGCATAAATCAAGCTATTTTTTCCCCAACAGCTCTAAAAAACTGTCATGGTGTCGTTTGTCTGCTGCAGATGTGCAGTGCTGTGTTTAGCTTTGCAGAATTAGTCCCTGTTGGATTCAGAGGCTTGTGTGTTCTGGGACCAAAAGACAAACAAAAAATGTAAAAAGAATAAAATATAAAAATGAACTCTCATAGCAGGACTGATCTCACTGTGAGAAAGAGTTTTCTTTGTAGGGAACGCAACATTTTTTTTTTTTTAAATGTAAAAACTATGTACTTTTTTCTTCTGAGACTACAACATCTGGTAAAATGGCTGTGAATTGCCTGGTTGCTCCAGATGCCAGCTGTATAGCACTGCAGGTGAAATATTGGTGAAATCATTGTTTGGTAAGATTTAAACTACTATTCAGCAATACTTACTGAAAACTGTCAACAACCAGTGCACCTTTAAGACTTTTTTTATCATTAAATTGGACCGGTTTTGTATTTGGCTACCAAAACATTGTTTCCTGTAACCAGTTCATTGCAGTTTTATTAGATTTTGTTCACTACGTATAATCAGTAGTCTTCAATATTAAAAAAAAAAAAGCATAGGAACAACTGTTCTTTAATTGTCAATGGCTTCAGAATTAAATTCTGCAGTGATGCTGTTGCTGTGCAAAAGCGCGGTTCCCAACTCAGTGGTAGAATTTCTTGTAAAGTAAGTGGGAAGTGTTCTTGGCTGGCTGTAGTCTTTTTCTGAATGAATGACCACTTCTGCATAGCAAGCATCTTTGAGTCTGCAAAAACTGTGAGCTGATTAAACTTCTGAGCTGGTTAATGTGAGAAATCCTAAGCATCCTCGTTAATTCTTCAGTTTGTACTGCAAAAGGCTATAATGGCAAAGATGCTGCTTTTTCAGTTGCTAGATGCCGTGTTGGTCTGCTTTTTCAGATAAATTAATCGGGTTATAGATTTGTTATACAGAATAATCCACTAGAGCGAAATAATACTGCTGTACTTACTGTATCTTGCTTCACTACAGGTTATGTTGGGAGTACTCCAGATGCCCTGTAAACTAGTTCATATTATATGTCTGTGTTAAATATAGCCAGTTGCTGAACAACTTCTCTGTTTTAGGTGAAGATCTGAAAGGTCGTGCAGTGTACAGGAGCAGATGAGTCTTTCTGTGGCCTTAACTATCCGATTTTGTTGACACAGCCACTGCCCTAGCCAGAATACTGATAACATCAGCTACATGTTGTGTGCTGTGGGCACAGATGCTTCATAAAATAGTTCAGGAACATGGAAAGTTTCAAGCCAGCACAACCTTCAGTAGTCTAAGTGTATGCTGCCTAGCACAATGTGCTGTATTTGCTTGGCATTAAAACTTGATTGTAAAGGCAATATTTAATGCAGGAGTTACTTCAGTGGTAATGGTTAAAGCCATCTCTGCTCTGACTTGCCAAATGAATGACTAAGTTGTGGCTCATTGTTAGGAAATGAATGTTTGCTTTTTTCTTTTATTGTTTTGTTTTGGTTTTTTTTCTGTTTTGTTTTTTTTCCAGGGTTATGACTGGCATTTTAGCCACCACCTTTGCAGTGCAGTGCTGCTCCTGCAGAGTGTTTCTGCTTTTTTTTGTACTTGCTGTTTTTTGAAACCCTTGTACTTGTCAGTCAAGAGGAGATTAGCAGCAGACAAGAAGTCTTTGCTTAAGTAAATGTCTGTAGACCTAATACTTGGGGGATATTTAAAAACAAACAAACAAACAACCCCCAAAACAAGAACCAAAAAAACCCCAGACAAAAAAAAGCCCACCCAAAATACAAACCCACCAACAGCAACAACCCTCCTCCCACCTGCTTATCTTGAGAATCCAAGGTGTAATGGCTATTCTGCACTGCTTCCCTGTGTACCTGCTTCTGTACTATATTTGACTTCAGCTAGGATGAGAAGCAAGTGAGGGATATGGGGCGAGTTAAGAGGATTGACTGCTCTGTAAAAGAGGAGAAATATGTAATGGAGAGTAGAAAGGTTGCCGAGAGGACTGACTGGTTAGTTCAGTTATCCCAACTTCTCTTTGAATGTTTGACATTTGTTCAAAGGAAGGTGGGCAGCAGGAGTGCTGATGGCTAAAATGTCATTAAAAATGAGAAATGATGATAAAGAATGTATGATGAGAGACTTGAAGAATGCTGCTAGATATCTGAAGACTATTTTAAAATTCGAGGATGTTCTTGAGCACAAACCTTATTTGCTCAACTTTAAAGTTTTTGCTTATTTGCTGTATGCAAGTGTCTGGGCAGACCTAGCATGAATTCACAAAGTGTTTTTGTTCTTTGTAATCTATTACCACCTTTCTTCCTACACCGATAATATTTCAATCTTAGAGGGAAAATTCCTGTGAATAATTTTGGCTCACTGTTTCACAGCTTCAAGATATGAAAACGTATAAATGTACCCTTTAAGTGGTAGCAATGGAGAAAATCAGTTTAGCTGAATTCCCGGAAACAGAGAAGGTAATCAATATTTGTAACCCCTCTTTAGTCAAAGAGCTTGAACACTGATTAGGTTTGTTGAACACCGGGCTCTGGCAATCTCAGTCTTGTTTGTGCTTAGCTGTTCAATCAAGTCTTTCAAAAAGGACTTGAACCTTGACCTTTCAAGGAAGTGCCATAATAAACATGCTATTGTTTTTTTGAAGTTCCAACTCCTTACTTTCATTTTGACCTAAAAGCTTATCCTGCCTTGTACAAGAACATATGCTTCTGCTAAACAATTTAGTTGTGATAAAATAGCAAAAAAACCCCCCGAAGTTGATAATTTAACCGGGAAATAATAACTTAATGTAATTCTTACGAGTTCCTAAAGAGTAGCAGACTGAATATTGATCTTATGGAAAACAATGCACAGCCTTTGCTTATGATGGCAATGGATAAATGAATGATAACTAAGTATATAACTGGCCATGTGTGCAGTTGTGTACTGCACCATACTTTGAAAACCCTGTGAGTAGTCTGTACCACTTTTAGCAATGAACACTGTCTTAATGAAGCTACAAATGAGAGCCTGATTAAGTTGTGAGAGAGTGCTGGAATATCCAAGCGAGAGGCTTGTTGGTATTCTTGTCTGCTCATTCAAATAGGTAGCTTTGATTTTGTCTGATCATGCACTTAATCTCAGATAAAGTACACTTGCTTACTTGCACGGTCTTAAGAGCTAGCATTTGTCACTGGCACGTGTGTGTGTATCTATTATTTCCGTGTCAGTTGCTGTAAAACAGACTGGAGAAAAGGCATGTGCATTTGTAGAACTTCCTGGTCTAGGTTGCACCTCCAAATCCCCAAAATACTAGATGCCATTTCTAGACACTGTTTTCAAGTATCTTGGTTATCTAAGTAAAAGATGGACTTAATTTACCTTTAAGAAAAGTCTCACTTGACCAGTCTTCCACTTCTGAATACAGAGTTCTCCCAGAACTTAACCTTACAATAAAAATCAGAAATTGGCAATTATTTAAGGAAGAAAAATTGTGTTATCAAGACACTGTATAAATCCATTCGAATGTCTGAGTGTATTATGTGCTTACAAGTAGTCTGAACTTGAAGATGGAGACAACAGCCTAACATCCTTGAAGACAGGCCAACAAGGATGGCCAGAGTTCATGAACTATTAAATAGATAAGTCTTTTCTTCTATTATAGATATTGTATATCCATCCTTTCATCTTAGGAAAGCAATGACTATGGGCAAGGAAAAGAAGGGTATGAAAGCAGTTGAAGCTTTCCATTGAACCAGTGCTCTGAGGACCGAATCACTGGAGGCCGTGAGTTTGGGGAAAGCACTAGTGTTGCTGTCTCAAGAGAGACAGCCGTTTAGTCACTAGTAGGTGTAAACTGCTGGGTTAGATATGACTGCTCATGCTGACAGGTACATGCTTTGGGGTAGTCTGGTACTGTGTCATGGTTTGAACACCTTACAGGATAGTCAGCACCTCTCACACAACTTCAGGATGTCTGATTTCCGCAGCTGGATGCTTAATTGCCTTTCCACTTTACTTCTTCCATACCTTAATGCCAAGATTTAACTGCTTAAAATTCATGCTCCTTGGTTACTATCACTTGTGTGTTATGCTGGTGCTTCAGTCTTGAAGCAGGCTGGCAAATAGCCAAGTAGGAGGCAAAACCTGATGGTTCATCCCTATGGAAGTGATGCTACTCCTTCAGTCAAGTATGCATGTGTGATTGCTTGCAGATGTAACTTGCACACTATTTCTGCTTACCATAGCAAGTGTCTTACATTGATTTTGATTTTTAAAATGGCTTTGAGTAAAGCATACAGATGGCACTTAGCTACCCTGTGGGTCTTCTTGGTTATAAACTCAGCATCTTCACAGTGCCAGCAATTACGATACTGTGTGTTCTTAAGCAAGCAAAGCCATCAGCATACTTGTAATGTTATAAATGTTTGGGTGAAGTTGTTTCAGGAGCCTAACTCATTCTCTCTTCTAATAGTTGTGAATTATGCCAAGCTAATTCAATCAGGATGTGACATTACTGAGGTTGCACAGGGAGCTCCGAAATAGTGATTCTGTGCAATTGAAATTGTGTTTTCCCAATGCTTTCTGATGGAATGTGTGTGAGCAACACTGGACAGCATGTTTGGAGGGCGGCCTGGTTGCTACAGATGCCCTCTGGATGCTGCCACCTCTGCCTTCAGGTGTATGTGCTGAAAAAGTCAGATTTGTGTGGTTGTGTTGTATTCCAGAACGTGGTCAGGTAAACCAGTTGTAGTGTAATGTGTTGACATACGAAAGCCTTAAATGGTTTCTGATAGCAGTGACTGTAGTAAT
>VZTV01052440.1:373-10901 GCA_013400875.1 Anhinga rufa
GATAGGCTGAGAGAATGGGTTTGTCCAGCCTTGACAAAAGGTGGCTTAGAGGAGACCTTACCAGCATGTTCCAGTGTTTAAAGCATAGCTACAAAGAAGATGGAGACACCCTTTTTACAAGGGGTCACATGGGAAATATATGGGGTAATGGGTACAAGTTACTTCCGTGGAGATTCCAATTGGACACAAGGGGAAATTTTTCACAATGAGAACAATCAGCCGTTGGAATAATCTCCCCAGCGAAGTGGTGGATCCCCAACATTGGGCACTTTTAAGATTCAGCTGGACAGGGTGCTGGGCTGTCTTGTCTAGACTCTGCTTTTGCCAAGAAAGGCAGATGATCCTTGAGGTCCCTTCCAACCTGGAATTCTATGATTCCATGAACAGTGACCACAGTCTTATCAACAAGGTATCAATGACCAATGACACACATAGGGTCTATATTATATATGTATTTGAAAACTTGTTTCAAAATAGCTAAGTCAGTCTGTGGCTTGAAGTATTTTGACAATGTTTCCCGTAACAAAATAAGAAAGATAGGCATTGCTATATCAAGGATTTTCAGCAGACACCAAGTAAATGTTTACATAAGAGAGAGGCACACTAACAGCACAAAAACCCCCAAACCTTCCACCAAATGCCTACTGGATATTCCTCCACTATATCATTGATCAGCTGTGGATGGAACCTTAAGTAATAAGGAAACAATCTCTGTAACATTCTCCATAAAAACAACAGGAAAAACAACACCGGACAAACTTATGAGAAGATGATACCCAATATCTGATCCTTACAAGTAACACGCAGATTTCATCAGTACAACTAATTTGTCCAACTCTAGTTGGCTGTAGCCCAGGTGCAATCAAGAAGTTTCTTTAAAATGGAAGGACTCAAATTAAACTACACAATAAATATAGCCCAGTTCACTAAACTATCTAATTTAAAATTAGGCCAGCTGAGCGAATATTTGCAAATGCTATGTAGAAAGCAAGACTTATATTTTTAACTCCTACACTGGCACAAGAATTCAAATTTCAGTGTAGGAGATGGAAGTATTCTATCCGACCCAAAAAGCAAAATCTCACCCACTCACAGAAGGGCAAACACAGTCGTTGGGGCAACTCTACGGGGCCTATCACATCCAAATGAACACCTTCGTTCACACCAGAGAATTTCAATTTCACTTCCATTATCTATGTGAAAGTAATCTCACCCTGAACTTCACACTCAAAAAACTTCTTTATCTAGAAAATTACTTCTGGACATACAGTGCACACCTAACTTCTAAACTAGAGCAGTGGCTGATTACAGATCCATTCTGTGGACTTAAGAACATTATTTCTTTCTCACTTGACAACCTCCTCAGGAGACAGAGGATGAAAAAGACTTTACAGTAAGTCAAGAATTATAGGAATTCATGGAGAAGAATGCCAGCTGTAAAGGATATGTTACTACACATTCAGTGCTTTCTTCCACACTTTCCCTGAAAGTATTACTGACTAATCTTGACTCTGCACTCTCCTCAAATCCAGCAAAATCACAAACAAAATGGACACCTTAATTATTCCTTCTTAAGCAAGAATTTTTTTTACGATGAGGGTGGTGAGACATTGGACCAAGTTGCCCAGGGAAGTTGTGAACGCCCCATCACTGGAAGTGTTCAAGGTCAGGTTGAGCAATCTGATCCAGTGAAAGATGTCCCTGCCCATGGCAGGGGGGCTGGACTAGATGGTCTTTTTAAAAGGTCCCTTCCAACCCAATTCAGTCTGTGATTCTATGATTCTATAAATACAGACATTCAGGAAAACTCAAGGAGAGCATCAGAAGGGAAACATTCTTCTCTCCGCCCATCCCAAGCTCAAGTCAAGAGCATTTTCCCCACTCTTAGAATGGGCTTGTCCGTATTCACTACAGTTCTACAGGGGTTTTTGTTTGTTTGTTTTAAAGAATGCTATCTGGAGCTAGACTTCCCCTTCAGGTATTCCTGTTTCACACAAATGATGCCATTGCAAAGAAATGCTGTCAGTTTTCACTAAGCTCTGGTAACCAGTTAAGACCTTGAAACTGGAACCAGGTCTTCATGACAGTGCTCACCCACAATCAGGCAGGATCAGCGGTGGTGGGGGAGACCAACTTAAATGTTCACATGCTCACTTATCAAAGCTTCCATATACAACCATCAGATTTTTCCTCTATGACAGTGGGTGGTGTCATACTTTCACTAGAATGCTATTTTGCTGTGAATTTGCAAGCTATAATTACCAACTTTCCGCAGCTCAAAAGATGTATCAAAGCAATGTCCAGCTGCCAGGAGGAGTACTGCATAATTAATTCCTGACGGTAAAGTTGGCTCTGACTCAAACGCCTTCTTGAACCTAGAAAAAACAAACATACAAGTTTACTTTCTAAATAACATGATCTAATAGGGACATAATTATACTTTTAGGTACTTTAAGTGCTTATCTTCTGTTTACACAGCAAAAATCTATGGACACAAAAATATTTTACTGTTTTCCACACATGCTTTGTGGTTATTTTTAAGAGTCCGTTATTTATACACCCTCCTCCCATTTCCTTTCCCCTCACACAACAAGCAAAGACCCTACTGATCCATCCCAGTAAACTTATAGTATCTTACCAGATTTCCAATTTTCTTTGAGATTAAAGAAGAACACTATCAGCTTGTAAGAGACGTGTTTCACAATTATATTTATTAATAAGCTCATTAATTTACTCTTAAATATATGAATTTTCACTGACTTGAAACCTTAGATTCTGTTGTGGATCTGCTACAGTGACAGACAAGCGTATCAAAATGCATAAGCACAAAGCAAGTAATATAAGAACACACTTCACATTTAGCTATGATTTCAGCTACTCCAAATTTTATTCTTTACTGGATGTCTCATTGACATTGTCCTTGTGAGTCTACTCACATAAAAAAAGGACTATACCAGATTTTATTCTCCTCAAGAGGAAGTGAAGGAGCAAAAGGTACGGCAAAAGCAAGTGGTGTTCACCTAGCCTAAATCTTGTCTTAAAAGAAGTCAAGGGTCTTCACACAAACCCAGCATGCACTCTGCTCATGCTAGCAATGCAAACCGTGGTGACAACAGCAACAGCAGATCTACAGTGCTTTAAGCTTGTTCCACAGAATGAGAACATGTTTGGCTGCATATATATTTTTATACACACACACACCCCCCTGTAAGGAGGAGGCAAACAAGACTATTGTATGTGAGTTAAGGAGCACAAGAGATTCAGTCAACACAAATTCCCCTACAGTAAAAGCAATGGAGTTTAAAATTACTTTCAAAAGGATGGGAAAAATCCAGACAAACAAATCAATTATATAAAAAAAAATTAAGCAGGTTGTAAGATCAATACATAAGGAAGGAAAGGAAAATAATCTGTGCAAAAACTAAGGACCTGGCTTCCAGGCCATGTTTTAACATGTAAGCAAAGCTAAGGCATTTTGATCCTAGCAGGCCAAAAATATGGGTGTTTTTAAATTTTTGTTTGTTTGTTGTTTTTCCTGCTGTAATGATTCAGGACTTTGCATCCTGTAACATAATCTCTGCTTTCCAAAACTGCAAGACAGGCTCCTCTTCAGTCTGCTACACATGTACTCTTTCTATACTCCAGTTGCCCACCTTCAAAGAACTTAATCATTAGACAAGAGTCTAGTCCTCAAAAAAGCATGATGAGCAGAGAAGACTCCATTAATTCTTTTCTTTCATCATCTGCCTTTCCTCTTGTACTGTGAGTTACAACAAAACAAGGAAGAAAGTACATATAAAACATTTTCTTTCACTTAGGGAAAAAAAAAAACAAAACAAAACAAAAACCAAAAACCAACCCACAACAAAAAAAACCCAAACCCCATAAGAATCCACCAACCAAACAGTACAACACTGTCACTGATTCTAAGCATATACAGCTAGAAGAGACCAGTTGGATAGCGTAATCTGTTTGAAGACATAGTGATGTTGGGAACTGGACACCCTTTTTTTCCCTAAAGATCTTTCATGCTGTAATCCTTATGCAGTATCAGGAAAAGGAGAGAGGAAAGATTGACAGAAGAAAAAAAAAAAACAACACCTTGAAAATAAGTATTTTTGTTCCAATACAAAAGAATCTGTACTATCACTTTTTTGTTTTGCCCCAAAATGTTTAACTTCTGGCACAACTATCAAAATTTCTCTAGTTCTTGGCATAGAAAACTTCTAAATTAAAGGTAACAGAAGCATCTCTCTTGCATATCAACAGGGGGCACATCTGTGCTGTAAACAATGTTAGTCATACAGGCAAAGGAGGTGGAGATGACTTAAGTTTGCCAAATAGTTACTGCTTGCTGATGCATTGGAAAAAACCCTTTCTCAAATATGTTACCACTGAGGAGCCACCAGTGTTGCTGAAGCGCTCAGTTTTGGCCAGTGATGAGTCCATTGGAGCTGGCGGGTACTGGCTGTGTCTGACACAGGGCAGCTCCTTGTCTCTCGTCAGAGGCCACCCCTGCAGTCCCCGCTGCTGGCAGGACCTTGCCACCTACGCCCGGGAGATGGACATCCTGGGAATTTTTGTTCCCAGGTTCCGCCTTTTCTTTCCAAATTGCTTCCAAATCATCCTTCCCCACAGCAAAAATTCATTTTTCTAGCCATCTTCACATGCTAATCACACCAAGAAATACTAGTATCTTGGACCTCTATAGTCCTGTTTACCTCTCCTAAATTGTTACAACCAAAAGTGTAATTTTGTGTTGGTGCAATCCTGTACTGACATTCTTAAACCTGCCTTATAACCACATAGCCTGGACAGCAAAAATTTACAGACAAAAAAATAAAAATAGAAAAATAGCCTGTAATAATTAATTTTGAACAAATGAAAATATTCACAGTTTCCCAAACAACTCACGAGTCACATCTGTTGACTGAACTGATTTAAATTCAACTGGTGCAATTGCTGTACACTGTCATGCCCCAAACAACCCTGGAGGAACCCGTGCAGTATCATAGAAAGGCGGTAAGGTTTAAAAGTCTGCCTATAAAGTAGAGGCTGGCTTAGCTGATGCAATTATAAATGCCATCAAGAAACTGAAAGCTGACATTTGGGAAAATGTTGCAGTGCAGACACTGAGTTAGGGAGGTAGCAGTGAAAAGATTTGAATAAAGACTTGATAGCTTGGTAAGTCTGACTTACACTGTCAGTATGCAACAAGAAAGTGACAGTTATTAATTAATCTTTCATCTCTTCTTTCATATTTACATGAAAGATGTCTTTTATTCTGCTTTTTAATTGTCAGGTAAGCACACTACCTGCCTATTTCTTCTTCTTTTTTTTTTTTTTTAATAGACCAAAGCACCTTGACATCACTAGTTGTTGCAAAATGAATGCTTTGGTTCTACTGCCAAATTCTCATTATTTTATATTATTTCACTATACTTCTACATCCTCGTTTCTCTAAGACTGAGATAATAACCTTTATCTCAATATAAAGTAACGCTATCATGGAGGCATTGTTCCTGTACACACTTTGTGGCCTGCTGTAGCACTAGAGTAGGTCTGCTCCTTCCCAAGAGCCTTCCACTGAGTTATGAGTCAACCCTTCAGCCACGTCAAGCCTGCTGCATGACTAACACTAGCATTCAAATCAATATCCAGCGTGAAGTACAAACCAAAAGCAACCGGCACATCCGGTACCGCTTCCGGCCAAACTCCAGTTGACTCGATAGAGATCACCTTGTTCTATGGCAGCAGGTGCACGGAGCTGACGGTATTGGGTCTTACTTGCCAGAGACTTCAGGGATTATTTAGGGGCTGGTTTGTCAACATCCTACCCTGCTGCAGGAGCTGCCAGCCTACTGTCCTTTCCCAAACTAGTATGCCTGACTGCAATCATTTCCCCACATCAAATGTACGAATATCATGATTGCTGAAGATGCATCTATTAAAAGTATGTTAAAGCAGCTACATGAAATATGCTAGAAGTAGTTACTGCTATTATACATATAATTGTTCTTAGTTCAATTATGTTTGAAATTCTCAAAAAGTTTATCTGCTCATAAGGCACTATGAATGAGGAAAAAGCAAGATGTAATTTCTATTTATTCTATTTAGCCTGTGATAATGCCTAGTGTTTGTACACAGGAGTAGAATTTTCTTTTTTATTAGGTCTTGACACTAGCAAAATATTTTTTAAACACAATTTTGAAAGTCTGTTATGGGCTTTGCCTTACAGGAAATAAAATTTTTCTTTAATCCAAAGTTATGAAAGGGAATGACAACAATATGCTGCATTCCTGTTATTTCAACATCTTTAAAAAATATCCAGTAAGCATTGCAAAACTGTAAAGCATGACCAGCAATTATAAACTGTACTTGTATTCTGAGGCCATAAATGGTAAACAATTATATCTTATCTTTTACCAAAGACAGTTCTATACTTAAGTTTATTGAAAACAAGTGATAAGCAACGAAGGGAGAAGAAAGCTTTCCATTCTAAGCAATTACTTCAACAGGCAGCTGATAAACACAAGACCAGAACTAGGATCTGATGTGCAGGATACATAAACACAGATTGTCTGTTTCCTCATCTGAATCATAATGGAGAAAAGCAGCTCATCCTGACAGAAGTCTAGGATGGCATTCAGTGCCTCCATTTTTTAGCCTATTCCACATAACAGCATTTTAGTGCATTTCCAAAACAATAAAAAACGTGATACTTGCATCTAAAATTAAGGTAAGAATTTGTCTAGCCTGTTATGTGCTTCTTTGACTATTGATGGTACTGTAGTCCACTGCAATATGCATATACTATATGGTGATGATGGGGTGATAAAACTTTCGCCAGCACAAGTTTGAAACAGTCATAGATGACCCTTAAAGGTCCCTTCAAACCCAAACCATTCCATGATTCTATGATATTGCTTGTGAGCATGGAAGAAGAAAAAAAAAAAAAAAAGGCAGAATGGTACATCCNGTACATCCTAAGCATCAGTACAGAGTTAAACCTCAGCACCTGTAAGTCTAGCTAGCTAATATCTGTTAGATTGCAGATATGCCAACTGATTCACAGCTGATTATTGTCTGGCCCAGATTCCTAAGAATAGAATAGTAAACAGGAGACTTCACATTTGGCAAAAAGGGGGAAAACACCCTCTGATGAGAGCTACCTAAACTTCCAAGTCTCTGAGGCACTTCAAGAACTTCACGGAACCATATCTGTGAACAATGCAAGTCTCTCATTCTTAACAAATAAGCGAAGAAGATCAGAAGATTCAGTGTATCCCTTAGGGATGTCAAATATTTGGAGTGAAATAGAGTTGAGATATATTCTTGTTTAAGGAATATTTTCCCAAAGCTAACAAACGGACACAGACCAGGAAAACAGTACTCACCAGAACGTGCCTTTGTCCCTGCTTTCTGTATCTATGAACCCAGATTCCAAAAACATGTCCTTGTAAATTCGACCAACCAGGCAGTACATATCTGAAGCTACTTGGTCTTCCTGTTCTACCAGGGGAATCATAATTTCTAGAGCTTTCTGTCTGTCTCCAGGCAGATTTCGCCTATTAAAAAATAAAAATTGATTAAAAAAAAAGAAAATCAATAAACAATAACTACTTTTTCATTACCATGTTTGAATACATATGTATGATTTCATGTAAAGTGTGCTTCTAGACACAATGGACTACATTATATATGTATTTTCCCTCTCCCCCATCTTTTTTTTTTTAACACCCTTTTCTTAATATCATGGGACACCTTCAGAAAAGCCCCCAAATATTTTTTCTCTCTCATGAAGCATCAGCAAAGCACTGACAACAGCAACAAGAGCTTCAAGATCAGTTCTTAGAAAGACCATGTGTTACCTTCTTACAAAATAGAAAGATTTGAGCCTCAGTTTCATATAAAATATTTCTTTCTTAATAATTCATGCTTTAAAGGAAAAAAGATTCCATCTTGTGTTTGTGATTTTTTTTTTTAATATACATTTTGAATGTGGAGCAAAAGAACCAAAAAGCACAAACCAGACTGAATTCCCATGACAGGGAAGGCAAGGAAGTGACGCCAAAAAGGTACTATTAACAAAAGTACTTCAGACAAATAAACCACATAATTGCAAGCATCAGACACTTCCTGGTGACTCACAGATTGGATACATACATCATTCAGTATCAAGAATTTAGATTTTTTTACATATTTGTGTACTGAACAAGCAAATGACTCCTTTCCCAGAAAAAAAACCTGTTCTTTGGTGTTTGGGGAGAGTATTATATTCTTTTGGAGAAATTGCTTGTAATATTTGAGTGGTTACAATTTGAATTGGGGGGAATATATAAAAGTGGCTTTGTATCTGCCTTGCAAACTTTGCATTGAAGAAGCTTGCAAGAGAAGGCTACTTCAAAGAAAAAATAAAAACCCCACATCAAAAGCTACTGTCATCTTAAAGCAGATGCTACTTGATCAAAGGTTCGGCAATGCATTTTTTTCTTTCCACTCTACAAGAACATATCAGAGTTTTGATGCATCTGTGCAGGCAGCATCAATGTCAAACCTGAGAGATTAGAGCGTGTGTACTCTAAGTGATAAATGAGCTCGTGTATGCAGCTCCAGAAGGGGGTGATGTGGAAGAACAGGTTTAAATCAAGCAGAATGGGTAACAGAGGACGAACGAGTACTTGCATCATAACAAAAATAATTAAGAAAACAGAGCAAAAGCGCTTGTCTGAGCAGACAGTATAAACTGCTTTCCTGAGAAAAAAAACAAAGCGTGCAAGTCTGTGTGCTGGGCCAACCTCTACTGATGTCTCGGCCTGATGAGAAAGACAGATGAAACCCAGTGCTGTCTCTTCCCAACCTTCAGACCAGTCAAAATCTAACGAAGTAGAAAAAGTCCCCTCAGACTACAGAGATGCAGTAGGCTCCCCAAGTACCTCCAGAGTGGCACAGCAAGGCTGATGTACTCATTTGAGATGGACAAGAGCTCCCAATCCCAGGCCCCAGGGAGAGAAATCAGATGCTCCTGACTGAGCAAGTAACAGTCTCCTTCACGCCTGTGTCATTTTAGCTCCCCTGCCAACTGATCACTTGTCCAGTTGTTGAAGCTCTACTTCCTTCTGTTTTCTCTTCTCATATTGACCACTCAAGTAAAGCAACAAGGTTAAATCTGCAGCTTCTTTATATTTTTCGGCTGACTTTCATTCCAGAAGGGCAATCTTCAGAAAGTTGTTTCAGGTGGATAACTCTTCCACATCTTGGATCAACTATCACTAATCCAGATCAAACCAATAGCTAGCTGAACAAAACCAGTAAGACACAACAGCGTTTTGTAATATGAGCCATTTACACTTTGCTGGTCTCCAGAGACAGAGGTCCCTACTTTTCTTTCTGCTTATTCTTCCATCATCATTGCACTCACACACTTTCTTGATTTAGGTCAGGCTAATCCTGACTACTTGAGCCGCTCCATGACCTGACTCTGTGACCTGGATTAGAAGCAAGAGGGACAGCTTCTTCCACAGCAAACATTCAGATGTGCAGAGTATTCCAGACCCGCCTTAGCTCAGGAAGCATCCTCTATAGTCCCAATAAGAAGAAAACTACAATTAGCCCAAGTAATTCCTTCTTGGCATACACCAAAGCATGAACATTTTCAGGACTATCAAGGATTCCCGTTGAAGGGAAGGAGAGGAAAATCTGATCTCAACTCCTTTGGAGAGACTGTTTAGACCTTTCATATGACAGATACCCTCTAAGGCTACATCAGAAAATCACATCTATAAAAACAGACCCTTCAGTCTGCAAGAAGTCCCAAAGGAACCAATGAAGTATAAGGATCTGCCTGAAAAGATCATACTGCAGTTTTGCAGGTTTTTTAGTGCCCCAGTGAACTAGTCATGTCCTGTTTTCAAAGGTGACTGTTTTAGAAAATGCTGACCTTGAGATCTAAGTAACTTGTTAAAACCCCAAGGTACACCCTAGTGGCATTTGTGAAGGCTACGTAGAAGTAGCAGATACATGCCGGATTATTTAATCTGCAAAGCTCCACATATTTATGCCAAAGCAGGAACAAAAAGGGCACAATATTTATACCTTCATAAACCAGGTAAAAAGGAACAAGAAAGGTTCTGGACATTTTATTCAGACAAAACAATGCCAGATAGCTGTTTTTGAAACAGTCAACAAAACAAAACTAAAAACCAGGTTTATCTTCTCAACTAATTATTTGTGACATGTTTTGATATCACTATGACATGATATGCAGTTTTGAGACTCCTTAGTGAACCTGAATTACAATATTCAAATATATGGTAAGTGGAAAGGGGAAAATCTGTAGACATTTCCTATATTTGAGAATTTCAATACCTACTGACACCTGGTCTACTCCTCTAAGCATCAATAGCAAAACCATCATTGTGATAACAGCAAGGGAGCAGAAAACCTCTGTAATTTCCTTTGAAAAACTCCCCTTATAGTGCCTTGCCGAATTGCCAGTATCCTAGAAAAAAAAAAAATCTAGGCTTGG
>VZTV01052445.1:0-25688 GCA_013400875.1 Anhinga rufa
CCTCTCCCCTCTCCCCTCTCCCCAGATTTGTTTGCCTTGTATGTACCTGATTAGAGCAGCAGGCAATGTGGTGTATGAAGTTATTCTTTTTCTGCTCTCCTGCTGATGCCCAGGCAGGAGCATTTACAGTCACCTCTTCTTTTCAGAGGCAGGTTGGTTTCGTGTATTGCTGGTAGGGCTTCTCACAGGAAACGAGGTCATTGCTGTCTGGTGCTGACTGTAGGAAGTCTGAATGAGAATGCTTTAACGGTATGCTTTGGGCCTCAGCGCATTAACATCTGTGAAATACCACAAGACTTCCGAACAAAAGGCAATATGGCATTCGTATCTCTTGTGCAGCCTTAAGCACTTGCTGTGTAGGTGAACTTTCCAGACCAGTTCCCAGTTTTCTCCTCTGCTTTCACATGTTTGTGATTTTCCAGAACATTCATGTTTTGCAGCGAAATCAAAGATTCTTTTTCTCAATCGCCTCAAGGAGATACTTTTTAAATATCTCGGATGTTGAAACATCTGAATAGATGTTGAAACAAAATCCCTTCTGCTGTTTTTGAGAACTGAAGACAGATAACAGTACGTATTTTACTAGAATAAGTAAACAGCAAAATAATTACCTTTTATTGCTGTATTCCCCAATATCATTAGGTCGTATATTCAGTTGCACAAAGATCTACATTTGCAGAGGCAGTTGAAATCTCTGTTAATTTAGACTGTTAATGAATATAAGGATATCTATAATACAGCAGCTCTCACAGTTCAGTAGTGGTACAGTGGTAGGAAGACTAGGTCCTTGGTACGTATTTTTGTTACACCTCTAAAGGTAAAGCTGGTTCACTGGGAAGGTGTGTTTTATTAAATTCAGTTCTGTTAAGCTCTATTAAATTGAGGTTGTGTAGGCAGAATCTTTCTCTGGACACTGACAAAACTCTTACCTACTGCTTTTCAAATATTCCTGCAGGACTTCAGGCCTTGCCACACTCAAGCTATAATTCTGGCTAGAACAATGTCTCTGCTTTTATTATGTCCTAAAATAAGTGAGTTGAAACATACGCTTCAAACTAAGTTGTGGAGTAAATCTTAACTGTGCTCTAGATAATGCCACTACTTGTTATGTCTCCACATGACTTGTCTTTGAACTCAGTAGAGAACAAGGCAAAAACTATGGTATTAATAGCTCTGTTTATACATTTTTAATGCATTCAATTCATTGTGGATAGCTTCATTAATGTTAAATGTGGTTCTAAATTCGGATGGGTATAAGTGTTTTCTTTTGAAAACCTTTGATGGAGTCTAGCATGCAGGCTGGCCTCTTGTATTAACTTCGATTCCATTCACGCTTTCTTTCTCTTTGTTGCAGGAGCTATTGTGACAATCTTGGCTACCACCCATTAAGTGCTGCTGACTTTGGAAAGATCATGAAAAATGTCTTTCCAAATATGAAGGCCCGTCGTCTAGGCACAAGAGGCAAATCAAAATATCCTTTGCTAGAACGCTTCTCAGTAACTTCTTCTGCACTTGCCTGGAGAACATCTGTCGTTATGGCTTAACTACCAGCTAAATGTAGAAGTAATGTGCAATAAAAAATGCAGACACTTTTCCAATGTTCTTTAAAAATTATTAATTGCAGTAGTGTTAGGTTGCAAGATGTAACTTCGGAAACAAGTACTTAAATTTAGGTTCTGATGCTTAGTTGTCACAGCAGTGAGGAATCAAAGAAGTTTCATCATTTAGTGCCACAGGAGATATTGAAATAAAAGAACTTGCCATATATGTGCAGTAACTAATATTTTATTGGTAGTACAACTCAGAATTACCAGAACATTTCTTGCTTTTACATTATACTCATGCACACCAGCAATGTAAAAGTTAGTTGTAAAGCTAAAGATCCTTCTTAAGCTGTACTACAGGTATTTCATAAAACTGCCTCTCGTCAACCATTGGTGTTGCTTGAAAGAGAAGAGGGCACTGGGAAGTCATGACAAAAGCTGACTTCAGGCTTGGAAGGCACGATCTGAAGCTTGTGCTGCCATCAGAGGGGCAAGACGGCTTCCTTCACTGCATGGTGCAGACCTTGTGAGATAGGAAAGACAATGCAGAGCAAGAGCTTCTAGGATAGGGAGTGCTCTCTGTCTCTCTTGACTGCAGAGTCTTGTTCCCTGTGCCCAAAGTTGGAATGTGCTTCTTCCCTCCTTCCCTGTGTTAGAGAAATAGTCCATCCCAGAGGGCGTGCAAAAACACTACCCCGTTTAATTGTAACATAATATAAACCTTAAAGTACTTACACTATGATAGCTTTTTAACTAGACATAATTGTTACAGGCAGAACTATACAAAGTTAGATCTTGGGACAGATTAGTTTATCAACTAATAGGCAGCCACTCTGAAGAACTTGGGGAGAATGCTGTGCAAAAGAGTCTGCTCATACCACTGGTGGTTCTGCTGCTTCAGTGTAAGGGCAAGAAGCTCTGCTAGGAAAGAAATGCACTAAAAAGGCTACAAGGATATGAATTTTTCTCAGGATTTCTGAGACGGGGCTGTAGTTTGTCTAGCCTTTAGCATGTGGAGGTATTCCATTAAAAAAAAAAAAAAAACCAAAAAAAAAAAACCCCAACCAAACAAAACCAGTTAGTGGTTTTCAAAGTAAGTAGTTTTTTCATCAGCAAGGATTTTGTCTTTTCCAAGTCAAGAATTACACCTTCCCTTGGGAATCCTTAAAAACTATCATGAAGTAACGTAATACCTGCTGCATCCCCCAGGGTCAGTTCTTGCTCCCTTCTGATGTGCCGGGTAGGCTAAGCCACTGCAGTAAGCAAGGGAGTGAGGGCATTAAAAGGCCAAAAGGCGTCAAGGTGCTTGTAGGCTCTAATTAAAATCTGCTGAAAAGAGCTGTCAGTGGTGATATGGACTTACTGTAATACTGGCCTTTGCCAAGGTCTCATGTGAAGTATGAACTTACAGAGAGAATTAAATGCTAGTGGGCAGCCCAGAATTATTTGTCTTCCATAGAGGAAAAAAACTTCCCATGTAGCAGTAAATGGAGAAGATATGTGTCAGTTAAATTGCTTCATAAAATACAGTGTTGGATTATCTAGCAGTGGAGTCCAAAACTTGGTAGTGATGTTCTGGATAGAGCTAGAGGAGTTTTAAGGAAGAAATCAATACGATGTAATTGTAGCTTGACCCAGGGGATCTCTTTTCAGTTCTGTTTCCTAAGTTTCTAATCCAGAATGATTAACGTGACCTTATCTCACACTTACCTTAATACCTAGCCTTCTTACATTTATTTTACTGTAATTATGCTCCATCCAAGTTAATGCAAACAAATGCAAACTCCATGGTCTAGGGAAGAGAAATACAGACATATTTACAGAATGTGAAAAATCAGCAATCATGAAAAGGATTTGTGTATCACAGAGAAAAGACACTATATGTGAACTCCCAGAGTAATGCTGTGGAGAGGAAAAAAGGCTGATTTGATTTTTAGACCTATAAACAAGTGAGTAAGAGTAATGGAGGGAGTATATTTTTGTGTACTGATCTGATGAGATCAATGTAAGAACGAATCTGGGTATTTGTGTCCATATTTTTACAGAAAAAGAACTATCACGGGTGGGGAGACAGCCACAAAAATTGTGTGAAATCTTAGGAAGAAGGGTCCTCATCAGTCACTTTATCTTGTCATGGGGAGCTTCTTCAGTTTGTTGAAGTCCTTTAGGAGAAGGAAATGTCAGGAAATTTAGCAAAAAGAGGTAAAAAAGAAGAACTTGTAATAAATTAAAAAATGTGTTCCTGAATTTCAGTTTTACAATAGTAATTAACTTTTGAAAATGCATTCTCCGTCTTGTTTTAGGCCTGGGTTAGGAAAAGAGTTTAGTCCAAATTTATGTTAATGATTTAAATATTGAGTAGCTAATGGAAACTACTTGGCCTGGTTTAGTGTTTTTTCTAAGTCATCAAATGAAATTAATCACGCGTGGTGTCACTTGCTCCTCTACGTAGGTGGAGCAGCCCAGCGACCTGCCCAAGAACACAGCCATTTATAGGCCCTTGATTCTGGCTGGCTATGAGACTATTAATGACAGTAATTCTTAGATCTGTTGTTGAGTTTGCTTATAAAGCTTACAAGGGGTATCAGAGGAATTACTGCCCTTCCCTCCTATCCCGCAACTAACAAGCAGAGATTATTTAGACCTTAATTCCTGTTCACATATTGCTACAGTGGACTGAGGAAAAAGGCTTTTGTGCATATGCCAACACTGCCCAACCTTGACTTTCATAAAACTGGAGATGGGGTATGATATATACTTGCTTATTTGTATATATTTCTGTTGTTTTTCTGTCTGAAGTTTTCAAAACAAAGTGAAGAGCTTTGTAGTTTTAAAGATTTTTCTTTACAATACTTACATTCTGAATCATCGCTTGATGTTTTTCTGTAAAGCTCAGAACAAATTGCAGTGCTATTAAACTAAATTTAGGAGGTGAAGCAGATTTTCACAGTGCTGCCACCCACGAGCTATATCTCTAACTCTGATTCTGTTTTGTTTTGGTTTTTTGTTTGTGTTTTTGTTTTGGTTCGTTTTTTAAAAAGCCAATGGCTAAGGAAGAGGAACCCCAGTGAAAGAAGCAGTTCCTGGGTAACAGTGGCTGCTGAATTGTCAAGACTCCAGATTCAGGGAGCATCAGGTGTTGCTGGTCCAGATATTAGGATTCTCTCTGCGATCTTTTCCAGAAATGTCAGCTCCATATAATGCCTTTGGAAGCAACCAGTAGATTAATGTTAAGATGTTTCATTCTGAGTTATATTGATGTTGTGATCTTATTCTCCCGATTTCATGAAAAACTGTGAACATACTCAAATTTTTGTGTGTTTCTGATCATCATTTGCTCTCTCTTTTTGTTTTCATGCCTTAATAATTAAAGTAACCTTTCCTTCTTTGTTTGTTTATTTTAGTTGGATGGGGCAGAGCCCTCTGGGCAGCTGCAAAGTGCTGATGAGGAAGTTGTCTCTGCGGCCTGCCGGCTTGTTTGTGAATGGGCCCAGAAAGTGCTGAGCCAACCTTTTGATACAGTCTTGGAATTGGCTCGCTTTCTGGTAAAAAGTCACTATATTGGTACCAAGTCAATGGCAGCTTTAACAGTAATGGCAGGAGCACCAGCAGGTAATGAGATAACTTAATGCTGAATGGATGAAATAGGGGATCTTTTTTTAAAGAGTAATAACATCTTGGTTTGAGGAAGCATTTCTCTTCAGGGCAAGCTTTAAACACTGACTCTGAGTGTGGAGCATGCATTTATGTGATTTTACTCCACATTGCTGCAAATTACTTCTCTTGCTGGTAGTCTGGGGAGAGAGATCTGAAAATAAGCAGTGGTCTCAGGTTTGTGATTCTCCCATTCCTCCGATGAGGACCCTGATCTTTTAACGCACTTCAGGGCATGTGAGTAATTGTGCTGAATTTATGTACTTTGCTAGATCAGGAGTTTGGTGCTGGTACCGTGCTGGTTTGTAGACAAACTGCTGGTATAGCTCTGTTTCTGTCTGATAACTTGCCCTAATTTGGAAACAATTGTCTGTCTTAATTTTCTTTCAAGAGCAGATTTTCTTACAGGCATTTCCGACGTGTCAGATGCAAATTTTCCCTGAGATATCTGGTCAGTGTCAGGTAGTACCAACACATCAGCTGCTGTTATTATTGATCACATTAGAAATAAGGGCTTCAGGGGCATTGAGAGGGACAGGAGAGCCTTCTCTGGGGGCAGTTGTGTGACTGAGATTCCAGCACTCGATTTTAAATCTTCATTAAGGATTGAGGTAAAGAGAAGAGTTATTTTGTATTTTGCTACATTGGATGAATTCCTGTTCTATTCAGTCCGTGGAAAAGCTTATATGTGGTGCTTTGTACGTCTACTTTTGTGTTGCTCGTTTCCTTCTTCATGCTCAAAATCAGTCACTTAAAATTTTAAGGTGTTTTTTTTTTTTGCGGCTGTGGATGAAGTAAATTACAAAAGCGAAGGATGAGGAGGGAAGTGCAGGTGCACAGCATGCCCCTCAGACTTTCTTCTGGGAAGTTCTGCCCAGGCATGTCAAGCAAAATGTGTTTGGATCAAGGCAAATCCCTTGACCTGAGACAGGCGATTTCAAATGGAAACTGGTGGTCAAGGCTGTACATTGCGGTGATCACTTTCTGGATCATGTTTTCTCCTTCCAGCTCTCCTTCCTTTATTGCAACTTGGAGCTGATAGGTGGCAGTGGTGGGTTTTGCAGCCTTTGTGCTCCTTTTTCCCCCTGTCGTTGCTTGGCTTTGTTGGTTCTGCTTGCCATGCTGCTAGAAGGTGTGCTAGGTATATGTACAGCTCTTCGACTCATGTAGCTTCTCCCCCTTACTTCCTTCAAGAGGAGATGGTTTCCTTCAAGGAGAAGGGCAGGTATTTCCAGAGTATGCCTCTGTGGCTTGGATAGTCATTTCAGGAGAGGTTCTTTCTAGAATGGCAAATAAAATACTCCCATTCCTCTTTATCAGAAGGAACTACAGTGTCACTGTGTGTTAACTGAGGTAAAAGCAAACTTTTATCCTCAAAGAAAAATTTGTTGAGTTTTTTTCTCATAAATGTTACTTGCCTTCAGTATTCAGCCCAGATAAATGACTTGTTTTCCAGTAATGGTAATACAATTGGGCACTTCACTGCTCCATGAACAATGAATTGTGAAAGTGGAGATGTGTTACCGTGTTCAAGCTCTCGTGGAACATGCAGACTGCTGCTGAGAGGGTGGGCTCCCAGACCACAGTTCCTAAGCATGTACTGGGTATCTAAAACCAAATACTTCCCCTAAAATGGTGCTGATTAATTTATAATTGAGTTATTTTTAAAACTGTGAAACCTGCGAAGTGTAAATGAAATGGTATTGAAGCATTTTTAAAGGCACAGTTCAACAGGGTTAGTTGGTCACTGAGAGAGCATGCTAATCCTCTTGGCTGTTAATAAACAAAAGATCATAAATGTGATGTGATTTTGTAAGGGAAATTGGTACCAGCTGCACAGATGAGACTATGTCCCTGTTTTCTCCCTGCGATACCACTTGCTTGCTTGTGATCAGCAAAGGCAGTGTCTCCAGAAAAAATATTTTCCCATTCTAATTTCCATAGATTTTTCACCTTTTCCTTCTTCTTTTTTTTCTTTTTTTTTCCCTGGACACTTCTCTTCTTGCCCTTCTTTCACCATTATCCCTGATCACACAGAGGTTGTGATGCATTCTGATATTATATGCATTGTGTTTAATGCCTTGGCCATTAGATAACACAGTCTGCTCGGAGCTGCTCATCTGTGACACAGACCCACGGCTTTCTGGAAAGATTGTTTATTTTTAAAGCTGCTTTAGACTTTGATAACAAAAGAAAAACACAGTAAATGATGAATTTTAAAGGTTCATCTAAAACATATCCACTGCCCTCTACTGTCAGTTAAATGAAATGCATTGTTTTTTAGATTTTGCTGACACAAAAGTTGCAGTTTGGGATTTCTAGAAACAAGGTGCCACTACATAGTATTTTAGCAGCTAATGCCCAGCTTATCCAACAGATAAAGGTTTTGCCACAGATCTGGAAATAAACTTCAACACTGAATAGATTTGAGCATGAAGTGGATGGGAGCACCTCACGGAGGTCATCCCAGAATGATTGTGGAGATGGACAGAAGTGGCACTACAGCAGACAGGGTATGTGTGGTTATAATTCATTCTTCTTTTTTTTGTATTCAGGAATAAAAGGGATCCCCCAGCCCTCAGCTTTTATACCTACTGCTGAAAGTAATTCCTTTCAACCACAAGTGAAAACTCTGCCATCTCCTGTTGATGCCAAGCAGCAGCTGCAGCGTAAGATCCAGAAGAAGCAGCAGGAACAGAAACTGCAGTCTCCTTTGCCAGGAGAGTCTCCAGCAAAGAAAACGGAAGGCACTGCAACCAATGGTGTGACCAGTATATCTAATGGAAGTCCTGCAATTCTGTCTCCTCCGCCTATTGGCATTGTTGTGGCAGCCGTCCCCAGCCCAATACCGGTAATGTTCTCCAGCAATTGTCTAGAGAAAACCACCTTATGAAAGGGTGGTAAATTGCCAGTAACTAAGCATTGGTGTCAGTGGGATAGAAAAATGGATTCCATTCAAAGGCTTGGGTCCCTCGATGCTTTTCTGTCCCAATGCCTGTGTTATACCACATGAGTTACAGGATCTATACAGAGGCAGCAGAATTCTGATCACATAGGACAGGCCAAGTTTGTCTTTGAAGTTGTTGACAGTGGGATTTCAGCTAGCAATAATTGAGGTTATATGTGGGAATAATTGCCCTTGAGATGAAGTTTAACCAGATGAGAGAGATGACACCAGTTTTGTGGTTCACTGAGCCCCTAATATAGGATCTGAATTGCCTTTCATTGTCCCAGCGCATTTAATGACAGCAACAATTTTATTTTTGCATTAATATCTGTAGTATGGAACATCTTTGTCTTTCCCTTTGTGGGAAGGTTATTTGTTTTTAAGTTGTTAGTTGTATTGTTGATTTCAATGGGAAAGCCAATTTTTCTGCCTGATACTGGGTTTGTTTTTAACTTGCTTTTGAAACCTTAAGAATGAACAGTGTTTTGAACACATCCACTTCTCTTTAACTTTTGTATGTCTGTCTTTTTGTTCCATGTGGTGAAGGATTGTATGAGAATGACCCTTCCATTAGCAGAAGAGCAGACTGGTGTGTAGACCAGTGCCCCATGCCTTAAAAACTGAGGCCACATATCTGTCTACCAATTCTTAGGCAGGCAAATATAAATTGTCTTGCATATAGTTGAAGAGCTTGTTTTGTTTCAAACTGACATTGACCAGCTTTGGTGTATTGAGCTGTGTTGTCCTTCACCTTTGGACGTGGTTTGGGGAGGAGGTGGTCTATGGGCGTTGGGGACTGCCTTGTTTCATCACCACACCTTTTCTTTTTCTCTCTCTACAGGTGCCAAGGACCAGGCAGTTGGTGACGTCTCCAAGTCCTATGGGATCGTCTGACAGCAAGGTCCTGCCGCTCAATGTTCAGGTGGTCACTCAGCACATGCAATCAGTCAAGCAGTCACCAAAGACTCCCCAGAATGTTCCCGCCAGCCCTGTTGGTGACCGCTCTGCCCGGCATCGCTACCCGCAGATCTTACCGAAGCCAGCAAATACCAGTGCTCTCACCATCCGCTCTCCCACGACGGTGCTCTTTACCAGTAGCCCAATCAAGACTGTTGTGCCAGCTCCACACGTGAATTCCTTAAATGTGGTAAAAATGACAGCAATATCTCTTGCCCCAAGCAGCAGTAGTGTGCCCGTCAAACAGACGCCTTCAGTTAGCAGTAGTGCAGGAGCAGTGGAAGAAGGGAGGACTGGTCCACAGATTAAAAATGGATCTGTTGTTTCCCTTCAGTCTCCAGGATCCAAGCCCAGCACTATTGTAGCTGCTGCGCCTGCAGTCAAGATCAAAATGGAACCAGAAGCACTGCTGGATGAGAGCTCAGTACAGGGCCAAGAGAGCTCTGATGTGTCTAAATCCATGAAGGCAACCCCTGACCTGCCTCCTGCTCAACTACTTAATTTTGAGGTTGCAACCTTGAAGGTTTCAGCTGATGATGTCATGGAGGCAAAACCAGTTAAGGGCTGTGATCAGGAAGCTGAAGAAGCAGGGACCAAATATAAAACACAGTCTAATGAGATCACACCAGTTTCTTCAGCAGGCAATAATCAAAGCACTCTAAAGCTCTCGGTTGCCAGTCAAAACTTGTCCAGCACCAGCATTGGTTCACCTCCTACTGGTGAGTCTACAATTAAAGACAAAACATGCACTAAAAGTCCAAGAAAGCGACAACCTTCTACACTTCAGGATTCCCAGGTACCACCTGTAAAGAAACCGCTGGTGGAGCAGCTTTCAGCTGGTAATGCTGTGGAAAGTCATAAAGCAAGCAGTGTTAAGAAGTCTCCAAAGGTTGGATCGTTAGCTAACAGTGACAATACAGCAACGCTTGCTCAAGTTCCCAGCAAGGTACCTGGGAAGGTACCTGTACCTTCTGCAGCTGCAGCAAACTTAGCAGCAGACCTTTCTTTGAGCACCAATTTAAATACCAGTGATTCTACTTTAGGACAGCAGCTTGCATCAGCATCATCTCCAGATATAAAAGTAAAATTGGAAGGAAACATGTTTATCATAGAAAATGATTCAAAATCTGATGGCAGCTTTAACCCAAATACGTGGCACCATATCACCAAAACCTCCGACTTTCCATCTGTGAATTGTGAACAGCAGCAAGATATCAGTGTTATGACTATTGCAGGGCACTCTGGCTCCAGTGACTTACAGGAGTCGGCATGGGAGCCAGTGCATTGCGAAGGTATACAGCAGGATGCGTACAACCAGCAGTTACAGAGCCAGATCCAGGACTCCTCCTTGGGTCAAATGCAAGCACAGTCTTCAAATCAGTTACCTCTGCAGTCTGAGCTGAAAGAGTTTGAACATACAGTTCCTCAGTCAAATGAAAATTTCTTTTCATTTGATGATGACCTTACCCAGGACAGCATTGTGGAGGAGCTGGTGCTCATGGAGGAGCAAATGTCCATGAATAATTCTCATCCTTATGGTGGTTGTCTAGGAATGGCACTTCAGAGTCAGACTGCAGCTCAAGGAGCTCCCGTGTCATCTCATCCAAACAGCACGCACTTTTACCATTCGATCCATAACAACAGCACTCCGATTCACACCNTGGCTCAGACGACTCCCGTAGACAGTGCTCTAGGAAGCAGCCGGCATACGCCCATCGGCACACCGCATTCAAACTGCAGCAGCAGTGTCCCTCCAAGTCCTGTGGAATGCCGAAACCCGTTTGCATTTACTCCCATCAGCTCCAGTATGGCTTACCACGATGCCAGCATTATATCAAGTAGCCCTGTGAAGCCAATGCAGCGGCCTATGGCTACCCATCCCGACAAAACCAAGCTTGAGTGGATGAATAACGGGTACAGTGGTGTTAGCAATTCGTCGGTTGCAAACCATGGCATCCTTACGAGCTATCAGGAGCTGGTGGAAGACCGCTTCAGGAAACCTCATGCTTTTGCTGTTCCTGGCCAGTCATACCAGTCTCAGCCACGCCACCATGATACTCACTTTGGTCGTGTGACTCCTGTTTCACCTGTGCAGCACCAGGCAGCCCCTGTCAGTAGCACGACCAAGCAAGAGGGCTTTGCTGTTCCTGCTCCTTTGGACAACAAAGGAACTGGTTCCTCTCTCAACAACAGTCTGAGATGCCGGAGTGTGAGCCCTGCTGTCCATCGCCAGCGTAATCTCAGTGGAAGCACTGTTTACCCTGTTTCAAATATACCACGCTCTAACCTGACACCTTTTGGAAGCCCAGTGACTCCTGAAGTTCACAATGTATTTGCTAATATCCATGCCGACACCAGTGCCAATAACATAGCGCAGAGAAGCCAGTCAGTCCCGTTGACTGTGATGATGCAGACGGCCTTCCCGTCTCTTCAGAAACAAACAAACACTAAAAAAATAACCAACGTGTTGTTAAACAAACTTGATTCTGATAGCGATGATGCAGTGAGAGGTTTGGGAGTGAACAACATGCCCTCAAATTACACAGCCAGGATGAATCTCACTCAGATTTTGGAGACATCCGCCACTTTTCCTAGTGCCAACCCACAAAACATGATCAATTCCAGCACTTCAGTTTATGAATTCCAAACACCAAATTACCTCACAAAAAACAGCAGCACCGATCAGATCAGTTTTTCTTCTGGAGATAACCAAGCACAATCAGACATCGGAGAGCAGCAATTAGATTTTAGCAGCACTGTAAAAGACCTTTTAGGGGAGGACAGTCTGCCAACAAACCAGCAGCTGGTGAATCAGGTGGCTTCAGATCTCAATAACGTTGCATCTGTCTTTTCCAGCGACATCAGGTTGTCTTCCGAGCTCTCAGGCAGCATTAACGATCTGAACACTTTAGACACAAATCTACTGTTTGATCCAGGTCGTCAGCAGGGACAAGATGATGATGCTACACTGGAGGAATTAAAAAATGACCCCTTGTTTCAACAAATCTGCAATGAATCCATTAACTCAATGACTACATCAGGTTTTGAGTGGATGGAGAGTAAGGATCATCCTGCTGTTGAAATGTTGGGTTAATCTTGTTTTATAATATGTATGTAGCACACTGTATCTAAAAGACAGACGTATTGTATTTGTCTTAATGGAAGTGCCTCCCGCAGCAGAAACACTTGCTATGTATTGTGGCATTTTAAAAAAAGTTTGCTGTACCCATTGCTCACTCTTCAGCAGGGAAAAGGCAGTCTTACCAATTTTAAACAAATCTCTGAAGGTGATGGGCTATCAAAGAGCCAGTATTAAAATTTGAATTGTATAGTGTTTTGCATTCAACTTTTCTTATTGTAGCAAGAAGCGGTTAATAGCCAGCCAGCAGTGACAGCTATGGTTGAGGCTTTGGGAGGGTTTTAAGTCGAGCTCGTTAGTAGGCTTTCCATACTCTGTACTGCTTGTTACTTCTTAGTAGATGATCCTTACTGACCTTTGTCGTTCAGGTCTGAAATGCAGGGTGCCTGCAGATAGGTAGGTGGTGGGGAGTGCGTACAAGTGAAGCAGGTGGCATGCAGGTGCCTGGTCACTGTGTAGCTGTCTTGGGGACTGCTCAGTGGTGAACTGTGCTGACTCTCTGTAGCACTGGTGCCATTGACATCTGTAGTAAAACACAGAGATAGGAAAAACTAATGGCAATGATCAAGGAAAAAGAAAGATGCACTAAATTTTTTATTTAAGAGGAAATAAATCTATGTAGTTATTTTATCCATTAATATTCATTACATACTTGATGTTTTAGTTCTCACTTCAGTGTTTTTATATTAGGTAAAATTCATGCGAAAAGATGTTGAGCACTGAGATTGAATCTAGGTGTAACACCCTATTTTAAAGTGATAGGTACTGTTTAATTATTTATCAACGTTAGAGAAGGAATGTGATACTTCCCCTCTTTTTTTTTTTAAATAAAAGAGCTGCTGGAGCTCATTAAAATACTATTTTTAAAGATTCCTTTTTTTTAAAGTTTGCTCTTTCCTAACCTAGTGGAAGGTGTAGGAAGATGCTATTTTATCTGTATTTCAGTAGGTTGAGCCTTTCTGTCTGTCTTGCTTGCTCTCTTTCTCTCAAACAAAAGATGATTAAAATATTAGAAAATGTGGTTGATCTAAAAATATTTCTTACAGAGCCATAATACTGCCAGGCACTTTACAAATACACAGTAAGACGTGATCTTTCTTTTGGTAAAACTTCTTTTAAAAGTGCTTACTGGTTTAGAAGCCTGAATTCCATTTTCATAAATGATTTGCCAGGACTAGTGAATCTAATTTTTTTTTTTCCAAGTCCTTAGCTGCCCCTCTGGAAAGTGAGATTTCAACTTCTGCCTCACTCGTTCATTTGAACCAAAAAAGACCTTTTGTTTTATCAGCATGGCATAGATCTCTCTAATGGTGAAAAGAGAGAGGTACTTAACCAGCCATGGCCCTGCGAGGCAAGCTTTTACAAAAGAAGTGGTGCACTGAGGATGCTACAATACCATCCTTTAAGCTTAGTATAAAACTGATCATTTCTCCTGTGAACTGACAGTTACAAAACAGAAACCAGCAAAAATCGTTTTCCTCTCTTGCATTACTTCTTTGAATGAGCGGTCGTGAATTTATGAAGGGGGAGGCACAACAAGCCCCCCTAGATTTACTTAAGGGGAAGATTTTTGAGTGATTTGTGGTTTTTTGTTTAAGTGCTTGGTGGTCTTCTGTTTCTTCAGTTTTTGCTAATTACTTGAGATCCCAGTACTGGTCAGTTTTTTTGGCGGTGCTGATTCAAGTTGTGCTGCTGCATTGGCACTTGAGGTGCTGGTGTACCACGGCTTCTCTTGCTCTTGCCCCAGTTCATCACCAGTCTGTGGCCTCTTCTGCAGGGACAAACAGTTGTGCCAAGCTATAGCACCTTATGGGGGCCTGATTTCACTGTGCTTGCATCAGAAGTTTTGCTGCTTCGTCAGGAACAAACTTGGAGAGTTCAGATCCCTCCTTGAAGCACATGGATGTGCGATGGTGTGGTTTGCATCATTTCAAGACCAAGTGACCCTTTTAAATTTTGTTAAAGAAATGGGGAGGAGACTGAAACCTGCGTGGTAGCCTTCTGCTTGTTATCTTGCCGGGTGTCTGCCAGTAAGGCTTGAACCATTTTTCTCGTAGACTAAAGTTGCCAAAGGCAGGGCTTGAGTTCTGTTACCTGCCCGTGGCTTTTTGCCAGAGATGTGCTGAACGTCCTCTTACCTTGTTGACTTCACTGGGTCTGAGAGACACTCAGCACCTCCTTTTTTTCCCTGCCCCTCCCTGACCCTGTGTGAAGTGCCAGCACTACTGTGAATAGGTGAAACCTACCTTCCGATGGAGAGTGATGGTGGAGGACACAAGCGCCAGAGCTGCGGGAAGAAGCCGCACGTGTGCCGCAGCAGCCCATACATTTGCATGACGTGCCGGCCTCACCTCCAGGTCACTTAACACCGAGACTGACGTTAGTTTTTGCCTAACTCCACTAGTTCTTAAAGAACATTTCTCAGAAAAGCAAGAGTAGATTTAAAGCTGATGCGTTCTAAATTATGCAGCCGTCACCAAAGGTTTTTAAAAGTGTGTTTAAAATTATTTTTAAATACAAGCATTACATTGGGCCTAACATGTGACTTAATTGGTGGAAATATTCTATAATCAGTGGATTTAAAGCAAATATATGTTTAAGTGTTAAATTCGATGAGGATTGTTTCAAGTAAATTCCAAGGCACAGGCACAGCTTTGTACATCGGTATGTATTATTTTAGAGGTGTTTGTGTGTTGGTGTTATAATTAATAATGTTAGGTCCCTGTACTTAGTGCTAGTTAGTTCTTGACTATACATTGAGACAGAGCACTACTGCACACCAAAGTATGCAATACCCAAAGGAAAATTCTGTGATTCTAACAGATGGAAGCCTGTCTGAGTCAGATACTCCAAAACTAAGAATTTGAGACAGTTCTGACCCCTTGTTTACATTACTGGCTTCCTACTAACACGAGAAATAAATTATTTTGATAGCAGTTATTGCTAAAGTATACAAACTAGTGAATTTGTACCCTGTGTACAGTATTGCAGCAAACACTTTAAATTTGGTTGGTTAGTCCAGCAAACTTTCTGGGTTCATATATTGCACTAAAATTCTGTTGAACCTGTGGCAGGCACATTCCTTAGGATAAATGCAACAAATACGGCCCACAGATTTTAAAAAAAAAAGGCAAAACAAACAAAAAAAAACTTTTTAATGTGTTTCATTATTAAAAGGCAAAATGTCATTAAAAGTGACAGGTGAAATTGTCTTATGTAGCAATGTGCATTGATCTCAATGAGATATTTCTATTTCTTATTCTCTTACATGAGAATATTACAGCAGGAAAAATTAAGTTTAGTTTGCTTCACCATGTTAATACATGATCACAAAACGTGCATGAGTGTTAATGACTTAATCTTGTACAGTACTAGATATATTCCTGTAACCACTTTTATTTTTTTTATTCTTTTGCTGTATTGAAACTGGTTCAGTGTTAACCAGGTGAGCATAGTTATTCACAAGTTATTTACTTTTTTATGTTAACTAATTCAGCTTAGTTATTGTTGAATATGTTCCTTTCTTGGATTATTTTTTATTGTTCTGGTGTTGAAAAACATTTTTGCATCATTTTATCATGATAAGAATTCATGAAGTAAATAATTTGCAAATAATTGCAATAAGCACTGACTTCTGAACTGAAAAGAAGGAAAGCGTTTCTTGTGCAGTGCATCTGAGGTTCATATAATAGTCTTGTACTATACTGTGCTTTATTTACTGCACCATAAGGAAAGAAAAATCCCTGTTCCACGTTTTCATTTAGTGCAGGAAATACAGTTTCTCCCCTCTTCCCCAGTGTTTTGTTGTCTGTTGTACTGCTGAAACTACAGTAGTTGAATATTGCAGTAGCATTTCAGTTATTTTTTTTATTGGAAGTGCTCAAAAATTGTTTTTTAAATGTTTTCAAAAACAATAAAAACATTTTATATTAAAATGACTTCTGGAGTTTTTATCTGGAAAAATGTGTGTTAAGGTTGACCTAAAATACAGAGCTTTCTAGTTTGTGTGAAGACAGATCACAGCTGCCCAGCTGCACCGGCTTGCTGCATTTGCTGAGCCCAGTCATACACTTAAAGCTGAGCCTGAGGATGGATCTTCCCAGCTGGGATGCCTTGATCGGGCTGCACTCTAATCTCTTGCTGGAAGTTGGTGGTAATGGGCATCTGACCATTCACTTTATAATCCATTTCTGTGGGTGTCTCTTTTAAGTGGAAAATACCTGTGTGGTGTTACTATTACATTTGGGAGGTAAAAACAGCTGCAGCTTACAGATGAACCTGACAGTTCAAATTTACCATCAAACATCATGCTCCTCTGTGCTGCATTAATCCTGGTGTGGGTGCTGGTCAAAGTGTTGGTTTTGCATCTGGGTGGTGGCTCTGGCTGTTGTGGCATACAACATCCCACTGCTGGATAGCCATCCACAGTGGTGGTACTTGGCTGGTGTTGCTTTCTGATGCTAGTAAAGCACTCTTACAAGATAGTGTTACGGTGCAGGTTGGCTTGCTGCCATAAAGGGGAAAATACGCTGTTTTGATTGATGGAGCCCTTTATTTGGGTTGTAAAATTGTAAACCCAGCAGTGTTCCCAGGACAGTCTGCATGAACATGATGGAAAAGTATTGCTACAGAGCAGAAACTGGCTATAAGAAAATGAGGGTGAGGATAAATATTCACATTTTCATGCCAAAAAGATAGCACTGCTTAGACTCCATCCCAGGCTACGGAGGTGCTGAGATGAGCTGGCAAGGTGGCACATTTGATGGAGGCACAAAATCACTTCAGATTCATCAACAAAGAAAAGGAATCATCAGGGAGGCATAAATGAGGCAGCATGAATGAGAGAGCATCAGAAAGATTAATTTTAATGTGACATTGGAGGGTATGCTATTAATATATCTCACTGGATTCTAAATTAACATGCTCTAAAGAGTTCTCAATAAACAATTCACAGACATACTTTCTCCATGGTCCACAGTCATAAAAGCAAATTAAAAATTCCCAAGGAATAAGATGGAATATAATGTAGGAGATGTGAAAGGCTATTTTAGAAATTTATAGTTCATCTGAAGTAATAATGGGTTTTAATTGGAACCTCTCAGCTGTAGACTGGAAAGGATTGGCCTTATTGGTTAATAAAAAGGGTCATAAGAGCAAACAAATCCGTGGCCTAACAGGAAAGACTTAAGAAGGTAGAAATGTCAAACTAAAGGCATGATCAAAATAACTACCTCAAAATGTTGAAGTCGTGAGCTTTGTAGGTTCCAAAAAGACTAGATGTCTATATGTTTAATAAAGACATCCAGAGTAAATTCTAAACAACTGCTTAGAAACATTTTTACATCTCCAGAAAGATCAATCTGCATGTGTGAATGCAGCTGGTATTCCAGTGAACAGAATTCCCCCTCTCGGGTCGTAAGGATTGCTGTGTTGAATTAGCTGGTGGTTCACGTAGTCTGTACAGTGTCTCTGGCAACTGATCCCACCAGAGAAAGAAACCCTGCGTTATTAGGTGGTCACAGACTAAATTGTCTGTGACAGCTGCTCTCCTATACCCAAGAGCTAGAAGCTGAATCTGAACCCAATGCGTTAGAGCTGGGGGGGGAGGGGGGTGGACTAGGTGACCTCTGGAGCTTCCTTCCAACCTCACTTTATCAGCGTGTGCATCAAGACTGGAGGATTGAGTAAACCTACCTGGATCTCACTGTGCAACATGGCTGCTCTCACTCAGGTAAAGTTTAAACATAATATTTGATGATCATCAAATTCATTTGACCGCAAACTTTTAATTCTCTAGGCCTCCTCTGATGCATAAGTTAGAACTGATACTTGGATCTTGCTGCCCTCTTCCCTCTATTACAAATGGTGCGAGTTAAGCTTGGATAAGGAGAGGTAATACAAGAAAAATGTATAGTGAGGCTTACAAATCGTGGAATAACTCTGGAAAGCAATTCCAAACTTAAGAAATGAGCAGTGACCTGACTGTGTGCTTAAGAAGTTTCTGAATAATGCTTATAAGTGAGTGCAATAAAACTTGCAAACTTTGTGATTCATGTAAAACTTTTACCCTGCGTAGCATTTCTAATAGTTACCTGTAATCACCCAGACCAGAAGACCATTACACATCAAGCAGTTAATGATCCACTTAACAGTTAGCAATTAACCTGAATATGCCCAGGCTTGTGCTGCGCTGTGCTCTTCCTGTGTTGTGCTGTGCTTAGCCCCTGGCTGCAGGGTAAACTTGGCCAGGTAACCGTAATTGAGGAGCCCACAGGCAGCTCCCACTTGGTGCCGGTGATTACACCACCTGTGTGCCCTCGCCTTCATCTAAAAGCGCAGCAACACATTCTGATGTCAACATCCTTTCTGCTGGACAGCAGAAATGATGAACAGAATTGTTTTCGTCTAAGAAGTTCCGTAATGGCTCAAATGAGCAAAATGGCATGACCCTTCCACGGGCAGGCTCTGCATGTGGATCAGAGGGCTGTTCAGTGCTGTGAAGCTTGGGGATCTGAAAGGCTGTAAGACTATCTCTACTGTCCTCTCTTCAGTGTGCTAGCTCTAGCAAATGGCATTTTAAGCAATGCTTCACAGAATCCGAGTGCCTTTTTTACTGCTATCATAACAAACCAGCACCTCCTAGTACATAATTAACATTACCTAATGAAATTGCAAATCATAGAATCATAGAATGGTTTGGGTTGGAAGGGACCTTAAAGATCACCTGGTTCCAATCTTTTAGTCTCTCTTGCTTTTCCTGCTTAAGTTGTTAAAAGAAGAAAAAAGGGTAAAATGTAAACTAAGCAAGGCCAGATCAATTAAGTTAAAAGTGAACTGACAACATGGAGAAATGTGCTTAGAAAACATACAGTGCTAAAAAGACAGCAGTTTCCTTCTGTAGATTACAGTGTTTAAATACCCAAAACAGAAGACCACCTTGAGAGAATAAATAACTGAGTGATTTTAGTTCCTGATAAATCATAACATTTCTGCTATGTGTTTTGAATATGTAGGAGTTACCCTACTAGAGATGTAAATACTTGAGATGTGTTGCCTTGGAACATTTGCATATCTATTCTCCAACGGCTTTGTCGTGGCTCCTCCTGAGTCTGTTCTTCCTGGGCCTGCCTACCCATTTTCTATATCTGGTAATACCTCAACTCTGCAATCAGTAAAAAGGTCCATTTTTGTCCCTGTGGCTCATCTTTCCTCTGTTGTCAGCTTCCTTTTAATAAACTGGATATGGATAATATATGGATTATGGTACGTTATGTATCATTGGAACTTTGCCTATCCCTGCTACCTAATTAGATGACGCCCATTAGAATCGAATTTTCAGAGGATCTCAAGCTGCTGTTTCAAATAATGTTAGCAGTAGGCTACTATCTGGAGCATACTGTGTTGCATATGTGGAGTTTTTTTGACACAAACGTTAAAATCATACTTGTAAAATTGGCCCAAAGATGGAAATGAGTCTCAGGAGCTTGTGAGAGGGTTCCATTTTAACCTAGCTATGCATACAAGTAGCCACCTCCGGTAGAAGTATTTTCAGAGTTCCCAGCGAGATCAAGCCCTGTTCCTCCTTGTTCTGAGACAAGAAGAGGCGTTTTGAAATGTGCGGTTTAAATAGTTGCGTAGTAGCAATGGTTATTTCTTACTGGAACAAAATGCTATTTGATTTTACTTTAAACTGCTTTGAAAATCAGAACACTCGCTCTTGCTACATATATATAGATGAGAGGGGAGATGAAGCACCCTGTCCAAGAGGCCCTGCTCAGAGGTTCTTGTGCCAATGGCATAACTAAAATCTACTCCGAGAAGAATTTCTTGTGGAAAGCAAAACTAATGCTGGGGCCTAAAATGGCTGTCTCTGCAAGAGCAAAATAGGAGACCTCAGTGCCTGCTAATAAGGAGTTGCTGAAGACCTGTTATGCTGCACAAAAGTAGGATTATTTTGCTGCTTTAGGAACTATCTGAGGTTGCATTTTTTTTTTTATAACTAACATTTACAAAAGGTAGCTATGTAATACAGGAGGATATTTGCATTTCCCTTTGTTTGGCAGAGGTAAGTCTTCTCACTAATAGGTATCCTTTTACAGCACGTGCAAAGCCCTACATCCTTGTCAGACATTCTGTTTTTTTAGGAGTACTTTCTTGTGGGATTACTTTCTACGCCAGCCAGTCCTGAAGATGTGTGGACAATTCCTGGATACTGTGCTATTACCTCTAGTTTGTCCTTATCGGTAATTAATTCCCAGTGGCAACACTTTCCAGTTCATTGGAAGCCAATCAGTGGACCAAGGACAATACATTGAAAAGCTGTGTACTCAGAAGTAATTGAACACTAACAAAAAAAATCCTCAGAAGTAATTAAAACCAGCTTAAAATGTCAATTACTTACTATTCCCGTTTTCCTAATGGAATAAGGGAGGAACACTATGAGAAGGGGCATCTTGTGTGAAAACGAGAGAGGAGTAAAGATGGGAGTGCATGAGTGCTGCTCACTCACGCGCCCAGTCAGAACAGTAGCTTCCTCTGGTCTTAGCAATGTTTGAGGCACTGGCAAAGAGTGTATAGCATGTACTACTTCATACACATACGGAGAATTATAACCTCAAGGTATTTAAAGAAGAAAAGCCCAAATACATCATCCCTGGAAAGATCTTCTGTAACATGGCGATCGGTTGAGCTGTTAGCAGAAATATCCACAATGACTCTGTTAACCATGGGATCACTGGTGGTGAATTAAGCTGGGAACAGCATGACAGCAGTTGACTGGAACTCAGCACCTCCAGATTTTTGTTATGGCAGCTCTCCTCCCCCTCAAGCTGAAAATAGGGAGAGAAAGATGACATCTGAGTGGTGGTGATTCAGACAAGTGTTTACCACTTCATTCAAATGCATATGCACAAAATGAGTGTGACTTTCCACCTCCAACACAGTTGCTCTTCTTACTATGCAGGTTTGCTCATCAAGCCAGAGAGATTTCCAAAAGAAATTGCTTGTAAACTGTTATGCTAGTCACAGAAATTAGGAAAAACATTTCTTACATCTTTTTCTTCTCACAGCCTCGCCTTGTGAGAGCTGGAGATCTCAGCAGTTTTCCTGGGGGACAGGGATCTCTGCAGTGGGGATGAAGGGAGCTGGCCCAGGGCAGGTGTTAGTGCCTTGGGAACACAGACTTGTGCCTCAAGTTAAATTTTTAACGCAGTGTTAAATTTTGTCTGCAGGCTGCCCTGAAAAGGAGCTACTTGAGTGGAGAATTTCTGGTTCACATCTGGTCTCTCCCTGGGTGACAGTCATGCCTTGCTGTCATTCTGTAAGGACAAGTAGGGCTGCAGGGTTTGAGACAGCTGGAGGCAGTGGCTTGGCAGCAGGCAACGCAGAAAGCAGCACGTGACCAAACAGAAGATATGTTGCTTTTAAGGGAAAGAGGAAAAGTTGAGAAAAACAGAACCAATGACTTTGGAGAACTGAGATAAAAAGGAGCAATAAGGGACTGGCGAAAACCTGAGCGTGAGTTAACGGCAGTCTAGTTGCAATGCAACGCAGAGACAACAGTCGGTCTGGGGTGACTTCTACCAGACTGAAGTTCTTGCTTACAAAATTTAAGCTTTCATTTTTGTATCAGTTTTGCATCTTGTTATCATGGAGTTTGAAATCTAGTATTAAGCGCCAGCATCTAGCATGTATTTGCACGTAGCTGTGGAGCCAAGAAGAATGTTGAGTCTTGGGCTCTCAACTGTATCTCTGGCACTAGTTTCATTAGTGAGTCATTGCCATGGTAGTAAAGAAATTGAGCTTACTAGGCTATCAATAGGTATTTACTTCTCTTAGTCATAGCAATGACTCACTAGCAATATAATTTTTTTCTATTAATGCCCCCTTGTATGTAGTTTTCCATTTACCTGCCACTGTGGCATTGTGAGTGGTTCATCATAACATTTTCTATTGTATGACTCAGTAGAACAAAAGACAATAGAACAAAAATCTGTGTCATTTGCATCCGGATTTTTTGTTTAATTGCAGTTAAAATTACTTCTGATTCCTTTGGTTTAAAGGAAGAGCAGTGAAGATAATCTATCCAATTTGATTTAAAATCCTCTGTAGCAAAAGTGCATCCTATATTTAATAAGACAAAACATACTTTGATGTCACTTGATGTCCTAGCTTTTGTAACTTAACAATAACTATAGTTAATATATATTCTTAAGCTAAAGATTATTTTCTTTTGATAACCCTTTGGAATTCTGGAACCAATCTCCTTTTCCCACATTACTTCCTCCTTTAAGAACAAACAGTGCTTTGTTTTCTTCAAAGCAGTTCCATATTAGAGTGTATGGATTCTCTTCAGCTTATAAAAACATTTACAACAAAGAAAGATGGAAATCAAATATTGTAAATGTATATAAAATTCAGACCACAAATTGGGTCTATCAGGCTGAATGCCATCATCTGAGATGGAAAATATTTTTAAAGTTTGTAATTTTCCGATTTTCATGGGACTGGAGGTTGATTTAGATGGCAAGAGGAGTCCAAATTCTTTGTTTCCAAATGAGAACTCACTATTGGGATGGAGTAATGAGATAAAATATTAATATGTTTTTAATGGTCTTGATATACAGTTAAAGTTCCATTGCACTCAGATGATCCCAATGCAGGTTATTCTCTGCAGCTGAAAAGCACTTCTTGGCAGGAAGAGGAAGAGCTGTCTTCTACTACTAGTCTGTATTTGCATAAGACCATGAAATATTAAATGTTGGAGATACATATCTTGCATAAGAACTGCATGTACGTTAACAAACAGAATGTGGTTCATTTTCCCCTGGTTTTAAGTAAAAGAATACTTTAAACTACTTTTATTTTGAGTGAACTGCTAGATGTCTTGCTGGAATATTGAAGATAACTATTGATCCTACTGAAAATGCACGTAGACCTTATCTTAGCATACAGACGCCTCTCGGTTACAAAGCCAGAAACACAAACCTTGTTGATAGTAGGTCATCTACGCATGGATTTGGGATTTGACTGTGTTGTAACTCCTGTTCTGGACAGTCAGCAGTCTTTCCACACAAAAAAATGAATCAGTGAGGTCTTACTTGGGGCTTCATTATACTCTGCTACTTAAAAAATGTAATAGAACAAAGTGAGTATGCCAATGCCCTGTTGTAAATTTCAAAAAGGTATTATTTCAAATTTCAAGGTTATTGAACAGACACGTTATTCAGAATTTAATGTGCGAGTTTTGATGTCTTACAAAAAAGCCCAATAACTAATGTTCTAATAAAATATTCACAAACTAAACTGTGTTAAACAGGACTTGGATGCTCAGGAGTGCTTCTCATAGCCTTCTAGAGTACAGAGAAGCTGAGACTGAGACTGTAGAAAAACAGATGAGTTCAGGCAAGTGACAGTAATGTTGTAGTAGGAGATTTATAGGGAGAAATAAACCAGTATCTTTCATTACACTAACCAATACAATTTTGAAAAAAACCCATAAGCTTTTGGGGGTCTGATGCCTTCTGTCTGACAGGGTTTGTACACTCTAGTAAAACCAGGTATTCATGCTCGACAGCCACAGACCCACATGCTTTTTCTAGCAAGCTGTAAGAACAATCTACAAATCAATGTTAGGCTCCTCACAGAAACAAGTGCTTCCTGGACTTGGAAATAGTGCCTGCTGTAACTTAGGCAGGTTTTCCTTGCTTGCTTGGCTGTCACTCAGGAACCTCCCACTTAAATTTGGACAAGCCTCTAAACTTGTGCTGGGAGAGTGCTGTAAGCAAGGCTGAGTGAAGGCAACTGGAGAGAAATGCTGGGTGTCCAGAGCCTCGATCCAGAAACAGAAGGGGACTGTTTCTTTTGAATTACCCAAAAGCTTATCAGTGTCTTTTTTCCAAACTTTTTGAGTTGGTCTAATAGAAGGCATTGTTTCCCCATGTAAATCTACCTGTTCATATTCATAGACTATCATGACTATGAAGACCAAATGGCACTTTGTCTGTTTCTCAGACACTCCCCTGATTTTTCATAGTTAATACCCCATGTTGATTTTGGAACATGCACAAACTGATGCTGCTGTTGAGATTGCCTTTCCTCAGAGCCTCCTGCTAGCCCTGGGAGGAGAGCGCAAGTGTGTGTGATAACGGGCACAGGCTTGCCTGAGCCCTGCTGTGGAGGTGTTAGTTACCTGGCTGTTTTGTGATCTGCTTGGGGCACAGTCCAAAGATCTGAGCCTGGGTCTGTGTTTGTTTTGGAAAGGGTAGAGTTTCTCATGGGTTGATGAGAGAAGTAGGTCACCCAGGTTGTGAGGGGCCAGGTTGGATGAGCTGAAAGATGACGAAAGACACTAGTTCCCTGCTGGTACAGGTGCTGCTACGTTTGTCCTTTGTTAGCGACACATGTGATTTTCCACGTGTGATTTTCCAAGACGAAGGTATGTTCGCTGTGCAGTGCCTGGAGGAGTTTGGCTCAGGCTTGTAGAAAGGCTTACGGCTACACAGCTCAGACTAAAACACTCTATTTACAGTTTTTTAAGCACAGCTCTGCTGGCTGGGAAGGCCAGTGGGCAGGGAGGGATTCCTGAGTGATTTGGGGAAGCTGTTGCAGGCAGCATGAATTCAAGCCATTTACAAAACCATCATGGAACCAGGTCCTTCCAATGGGAGCGTGGGTGATGGCTGGGAAGCACCACTGAACAGCGATTTGGGAATGACCTCAAGTGTTCAGCCGAAATGTTGTCCTACTCCCTTACTAACTTATTGTTATACTGCTTTTAAGTTTGAAGGGCGGGGGGGTGTGTGTGTAGCTTTTTCTTTTGAGAAAATGTAAAGTCTTTTCACCGTTGTTGCTTTGATTTCTGACAAGGCTTTTACAGTTTATCTTTTTGTCTCCCCCGGCATTCTCCCTGCTTGGGTGTTAAGTCAGGTCAGCTCCTTACGCAGCGGGGACTTCCTTCCTCCTCCCCGAACCCGGCAAGGCAGCACCACCTCGTTGTGGTGGGCCAGGTCCTTTCTGCGCACTGACAACAATCATTTCTTCCTCTCAGTTTTCCCCTCATTTTTGCAATTCCAGAAGGTCTCCTGGATGCCTTTAGAAAAGAGCTCCCACAGTTTGTGCCTGGCCCTCAAAGATGCGTGAAAGACCCCAGCGATGTAAACCACAGGGAAAATTTTAGAACAGTTCTATTTACACGATGACCTAGCTAAGAGGTGCCCCTGGAGCGGGGTGGGGGGAGGCAGGGCGCTGCCCCTGTGGCTGAGGGGCGCTGGCGCTGAGGGAGGCGGGCCCGCTCCGCCGCCTGGGGCCACGCGCCCCCTCAGGCTGCCCGCGCGGCGCGTGTCTCCGGGCGGGGCGCGGAGCGAGAGCCAATCGGGGGGCGCTGCCGCCTCCCGGGTGGGCGGTGGCGCGGGCTTCTGCGCCAATCAGGCGAGGCGGGGGGCCGGAG
>VZTV01052446.1:0-36940 GCA_013400875.1 Anhinga rufa
CCAGCAGAGCTCCTGGCATTGCTAGCAGCAGTCACGTCTATGCTTTATTAAAGCCTGACTCTGCGGCTGCCATGTTTAGCTCAGGTCTGTCACTTCCATCCACTTACATTCCTGTCTCACGTCCCTGCTTGTGTGTTACAGCTGCTGTCTCCTGGTATGACGAGTTCCAGAGGCTCTACGACACCATCCCTTGCGTGGAAGTGCAGGCCCTGAAGGAGCACAATGACCAGGTTTTGCACCTCAGCTTCTCCCACTCTGGCTGTTTGTTTGCATCGTGCTCCAAGGACTGTACTGTCAAGGTAAAGTGGCAGCCTCCCCTGCACAGCGCTTCTAACTTTGATCTAGTGGGGCTTAGCTGTGAGAGCAGCCTTTAGGAAGTCTGTGGAGAGGAGAGGTTTGACCAGGTGTCCCTGGACTTAGGCCAGTTCCTGCACATGCTGAGTTGTTCTCAAAGCTGCAGAACTAATGACTCTTGCAAATGTAGCCTTGAAAGCTGTGGATTCCAGGTCCAGCCTGCATTAGGTAGTCAAGGTGCCTTCCTGACTCTGGCTGCAAATCAGTCCTGTTGTGCTGTGCGTCTAACAAACATTGTGGAGATAATGGTCCACTGCAGAAGTTGTCTTGCATGAGTGGTTGCCTTGGGAGACATCTCTCTGAACATACTGAAAAATCCAGCTGTGACAGTACCATTCACTGCCTGAACACCTCCACTGGCTGATGGAGAAGTAGTCCTACATTTAGCCACACTCCAAAGCTGTTGGCCATTTTCTGTCAGGGGAACTGACAGGGAAGTCAGGAATGGGAGGCAGTTAAATAGGGTCTTTGCTAAAATTTTTTTTCTTGTCCTGGTGAGTGCAGGCGGAACAGATAAAGTTGGACCACTCTCAGGATTCTCAACAGCTTCCTGACTGTTTGTCTGTCTGTCTATAGATCTGGAGCAATGAGTTGGACATCTCCCTGCAGCACAGCTCCAACATGAGGCCGTACAACTGGAGCTACACACAGTTCTCCCAGTTCAACTCTGATGACTCCCTCCTTCTGGTGTCAGGTGTCTTTGTGGGGCCTCACAACTCCTCATCAGGAGAGATTGCTGTAATCAGCATGGGTAATTACCACCCTCCACTGGGGCTTCCTGGGAGGTGTGAAATGGTGGGTGCTGGGGTTCCCTTCCCCTTTGGGTGCACGGTGGCCTTGACCTCTGCTTGTCCTGCCTCCCACCTTCTGTGCAAAGGGGTCCCAATCGCAGTTTCATAAGGCTATCTGGAAGGTTTACCCTAACTCTGCTCAGGTCACCACGTCATCACCTGAAGGCAGTGTGGCACAGGTTTATTCTTGCTTAACTTCTAAGTGACAGTCTGGGCAAGGCAAGGGTTATCCACCTTACCTGTTGTCTTGAAGCCCCCATCTCTGACTCAAGTGGTGCTAGTTCCCCCCTGAGGTCTCGTGGCTTTCTGAGGTGCACTCATCCGGGTCTGCTTCACCTCTTCTGCTGCAGTTCTGTGAAACTCAGTAATCCCGACCGTGTTCTCTCTCAGCATCTCTGTGGTACAGTCCCACTGTGCCAAAAAGCGAGGAGCACTGCTAAATGCACAGCTGTCTTGCTCGGAAAGGCCCTGAGCCTAAGGGGTGGGAGTGAAGAAGTTCTGTATGTGTTTGATTTGTTCTTGGGGTGTCTGCTTTGGGCTACGCTTGGAGAAAGAGCAATCTAACCTCACAGCCTCTGGTCTGGCTCCATTTGGCTGCCCTTTTATTTTAGTTTCCCTTGTGTGTACTCTCCCCACACATCGCTGTAGAAGAGACAAAAATAATCCATCTCCATAGTAGTGACTGGAAGCTGGACGGTGGTTGGGCAGTGTTCGCTCAGCTTGCGGCGGAGGTGCTGCATCAGTGCCTCTCCTGCGGAGACATGAGTCCACTTTCCATGTCTTCTGCCGTGGTTCCTCCAGAGCACTTGCTGGGAGCCGTTGCCTCACGTTCGTGTTTCCCCTCCCTTCCAGAGAACTTCACGCTGCTTTCCAGGGTGAGGAATAAACCCTATGATGTGTTTGGCTGCTGGCTGAATGAAACCAACTTGATATCTGGCAATCTGCATCGGATTGGGCGCATAACCTCCTGTTCTGTGCTGTGGCTGAACAATGCTTTCCAGGTGAGGTGCCTTTGTTCCGGCTCCACAGGCAGTGCAGCAGCTTCCTGCTGGCTCCTGGAGGAGGAAAAGCTGCGGAGGAAGTGTGAGCAGGGAAGAACAAACAGCCCAGTCCTCCTGTCCTCCCTGTTTGTCTCCTCTGACTTGCCCTCAGGATCTTGAGCTTGAGGCAACCCTTGTGTGAGGTTTCTCTGTGCTCGGTGTTGTACCCATTGCAACATGCCAACTCTACCCTTGGCTTCCATTAACTTTTGCCCTGCTAACTGGGATGAGGACTTGACTGCAGTGCCCTAGAACATGTGTTGCTCAACAGGAGAGTGGTTGAACTGCAGCAGGGTTGCTGAGGTCCTTGATAGTATGAAGCTGAGCCTGGGATGGCTGTAGTCTGGCATGTATCTGAGCAATGGCCGTTTTCCCACTTGGCAGCTCAGCGTGTTGTTCCCAGGAGCCAGAGGTGGCTGAAAGGCTGAGCTCAGCCCTGCCTGTCCTTGCTGACATTTCTGTGGGCCAGGTGCTGTCTCTTATGCTGTGATGGGACCTGGAGATCAGTGTGTGCTGGCCTTAGGCTGCTCATTTGCTGCTTGTTCGTTCTCTGGCACTTAGTGCTGCTCAGACATGTTCCTCTCCCATGTTTTGCCTCTGTCTTGACATCACAGCTGCACATCTTGGCATTTTGTGTTTTTTAACATGAATGATTGATGCTGGCCCCAGGTGAAATCTGGTAGCAGAGAGCCTTCCCATAACCACGTCTCTGTGCTGTGCTGACACTACAGTGTTAACTCTTCCCTCTCCAAGAGGTGAGGAAGGACCTTGCACACTTTGACAGGGGATACTGAAGTGCCACTACAGACTGCCAGAGCAGATAGGCAGGAAGAGACCTGCTGCTTGTGTTTGTGAGCAGATAACGAGGCTGGTCCTGCTCAGGGGTACAGGCAAACTCCAGGAGCATGGAGGTTCCCTGCCTCGGCTGCTTGTAGGCCAGGGAGATGGCGCTTCATGCTGCACCTATGTTTATCGCAGAGGCCGGTTCCTGAAGTTCTTGTAAAGCGCCAAGAAGCACCAGCTAATGACGTCAGGCCGGGGGTGGCAGCAAGGCTGCCTGGCCTCTGTATTTCCTGGCTCTGCTGTTGGCCGCCTGCAGGAGCTTTTTGTCTTGGTGTGCCCACCCCCAAGATAGGAAGGAGTGCAATGAAGCTGGCCAGCCTCTTGGGCTGGTTCTCATGGTCAGTGTTCCATACAGCAGTGTGAAGAGAGGTCAATGCGTGGCTGGTGTCTGCTATTCTGGCTCAAGGTCTGGGCAGGTGGCTCTTGGTTTGAGCTGTAGGAGTGATGTGAGGTGGTTCCTGCTTACTTCTCCCTTCTACTTGCAGGGCATAGAGTCCGAGAATGTAAATGTAGTGAAGAGACTGTTCAAAATCCAGAACCTGAATGCCAGCACTATCCGGACCGTGATGGTGGCTGACTGCAGCCGGTATGATTCCCCAGACCTGCTCCTGGACTATGAGGAACAGCTAGCTGCTTCCTCCACCTGCCCAGTCTTTGATCTTGGCAGTGACAGTGAGGAAGAGGAGGCCAAGCCCAAGCAGACTCCGGAGCCAGCAGTACAGGAATTGCTGGATGAAGAGGGTGTGACAGCAGAGGATGGGCTGCAGCAGTTCTTTGATGACATCATGGAGGGCCGTGTGAGGCCTGCCATGACAGAGACAGAGTTGGAGACCAAGGTGGCAGAGCTGTTCGTACGCAACAGAACTAAACCGCCTGAGCTGAACCTGCTCTCCACAGACAGCAACAGCAAAACAAAATACTTAATCTTCACCACAGGATGCCTCACCTACTCCCCACACCAGATAGGTAAGGCTGTGGTCTGAGCCCAGGGCATGCCGGCCTCCCTGGGGTTGTGGGCTGTAGCTATGCTCTGAATTTGAATCTGGAAAAGACCTGTTTTATTTGCTGCCTGTTTGTGGTGAGTTGCAGTTTTGCTTGGGCCTGCTGGATTCTCAGTACAGGAGGCTTTTGAGATGCCTGCGGTCACTGAAGGGGGTTGCACCCTGCAAGCACTTGCCTGAGGGTTGTTTTGTACCAGGCTTGACACATGGCCAAACAAGAAAGTTGTGGTGAGGGCTGAGCAGAAGATCAAGAAGGAACTCCTGAGTTAAGGACATCAGCCATGAGTTGCACACAGGCAGGTGGATGTGAAGGGCAGTGATTGCCCTGACAGGAGCGTGTGGAAGGGCCTCAGTCCTGTTGTCTTATGGAGGTGGAGAGGGCATCAGGGCAAGACAAGTTTGAGCAGCTTGGAGTTCACGTGCATGTTGCTTGCGCAGTGCCTCTCAGCCCACCTGCCCCTGTGCCTCGCCTGCCTCCCCCACTGCCTGGTGCATGATCACCCTGTATCATGTGGCCTTTTGGCCTCAGTGAGACACTTGGGCACCTCTGTTTTGGTACTGGAGAGGCTTCACAGTGGGTTGTTAGCTGCCCCAGTGGGTGTTTCCATGGCAAGCTGATCCCAGGCAGCTTGCTGGCACTTGGCCTCCTTGATCAGTGGGGTTCAAGGGGCTGTAGTTGCAGCACAAGCCAGGCAATGGCGCTGCTGGTGGCCTTTTTCTGGGTTAGGACTTCCCTTGCTCATCTGGGGCTCTCTTGTTGAGGCACTGGGACTAGCAGAGTCTGAATTTATAGGAAATTGGTGCAGTGATGAACAGAAGCAGGTAGTCTGGCTGATTCTCCAAAAGCACCTAAAGATGGCAGGGAAGTTCATTGGAAAGGACAAGATTGGTAGAAATGCCGGGAGGGAAGGAGAGCTGCTTCCAGGCAAGAAGACTCTTCTGTAAAGCTAGACAGTTTCAGTTCCTTTTGCTGCTTGCACAATTACAGCTTCACTTTCCTGCTGCAGGCTCTTCTAACCTTCCTGTTACTTGGTCCTGCACCAGTACAGCCCAATAAGGCAGTTCTAAAGCTGTAGGCAATATGGAGAAGTCACTTGGTCTTTGTCCACCTACCTAAGTTAGGAACGTGACCTGGACTGAGTGTAGCTCTGCTCTGTGCTCCTGTCCATGGCTGGATCTGCAGACAGACGGGGTGGACTTCGGCTTGCCTCTGGATGCGTGGTGGGTGGTCTGCCCTGACTCAGCCCTGTAAGCAGCGCTGCATCTTGATCTGCTGGACTGAGCAAATGCCACCTCACAGGCCAGGGCCTGCAGCGGGCAAAGGCAAAGCGTGGCACAGAGGCAGCACCTGCCTTTGGACTCTGCTGACTACCAGCACAGCCTCCCAGGGCCATGGGTTTTGGTGCCTTTGAACTCCAGTGACTCCCTGGCTGGCAGCCAGTGCCCATGGCACAGGCTACCTGTATGGAGGGATGAACCCAGCTCAGCTCCTCTCCCAGCCGTGAGTCACTGCACAATGTTATGTTTGCCCATCGGTTTATGTGTCAAACCGGCCTTTGTACATCTGCTGTCTGCCCCCAAAGAGCTGGTACTTGAAAGAGCTTGCTGTTGTGCTCGTCTTTTGCCAGGCTGCTGGACAGGAGCTGCTGATCGGAGCCGTGCTCCCAGCTGCTGGGCATCGGCACTATCTTGCCTGATCTGTGGCACACAAACACTTCTGTAGGAGTTTCCTTTGAGCTCCTGTCTCCCCTGTGCTAGTGGCAGGCTTGAGTCATGGGCAAAGCTGCCTGTTCTGCTTGTGTTGGGGGGACACATAGCTGAGTTTGGAACTGGGAGTGTAGTGGTGTGGAAATGAGGATGAAGATGCTGGTGAGCAATGCCAGTTAGGTGGAAGAGCGAAGGTCCTGTCCTGAAGATCCTGAGCTGCCCAGGTTCAGATGCAGTGATGTGAAGGGCTTTGGACTTGAGGTGCAGTACAGTGCCACCCCTACCTTGTTGGTCTGCAGGAGAGGGCTAAAATCAAGGGTATTTGGCTGTGGTTTGCTCGGAGGAGCGATGGGATGGGCGATCCTCTTGGACCTTCTGAGGATTAAGCCCATGTGTGCCCAAGAGCTTCTGAAGCTCATAAGAGTCCTCCAGGAAGCTGTTGTGGGTGGCTTGTGTTTGGGACCTCTGTCTAGAGCTGGAAGGGGAGAGGGCTTTACCCATAGCATATGTCTCCCTTAGTCAGGAAGTTCAAAAGTTGTAAATCACTTGAGCCCAGTTTGGGTTTAAAGCTCCTGTTCTTGGAGCTTTCTGGGGCTGACCCCCACCTACGCTTGACAGTGGTGGGGGAAAGCCCTACCACAGCCAGTGTGTCTGCTGGGCCTTCTCCAGGCTGGATATTGCAGGAAATGGGCCCAGCCCAAGGATTCATTTAGGAGAAAAACCTTTCTGCAACTAGAGTGTTTCACAGGCCAGTGCAGCTTCCTTGTGCTTCAGTGCGCTCGCTCCGTGCGAGGTGTGGCTGCACCAGCTGGGTTGGCAGCCAGGCGCTGGGCATCTCCCTGGCTGGGGTTGAACAAGCCAGTGTGTCACTTACGGGCTGCCTCCTGGCAAAAAGCACCACTTGAGAGAGCTTGAAGGAGCCTGGAAGGGACAGCAGCCCTGTCCCAGTCCTCAGCCAGCTAGCCAGTTCTCCTTAGCAGCACTAAGGGAAGCCCCTTCTTGAAGCCTGGGGATTTCCACCAGCCCTGCTGTCTGCTGGCAGCAGCCTTGCAGAACCACCTGATTCTGCTTTCTGTCCCCAAGGGATTAAAAGGATCCTGCCCCATCAGATGACGACTGCTGGGCCGGTGCTTGGGGAGGAGAGGCGCTCAGATGAGTTCTTTGACTCACTGGATCATGTCATCGACATCCATGGGCACATCATCGGCATGGGCCTCTCCCCTGACCACAGGTGAGCATGGCAGGGTGGCAGTGCTGGCGTCAGACACTGCAGGGCGTGGGCAATGGCTGCTTGGGAGCTTTGTGGGTTGAACAGAAGAAGAAATGACTGTAGCAGGTGGAGCAGAGTACCTGCACAGGCCGCTCTGCTCTTTCACATCCCATGTGCGTCCTAGTGCTGATGGCATGTGTTACAGCCTCAGCATCTCCCCAGATCTCGGCAAGATCCTCTGCGCTGCTGAGCTTGGTTCAGCATAGGGTCAGGCAAGGAGCACTATAAGAGTGAAGGAGGTGCCCACACCAATGTGTCTTGTTCCCGAGGCACATCAATACACCACCATCCTTAAAATTGGTTTTAGTGGGATTAGAGGCTTGACCTAGCCCCTGGGCCTACCTTCCCAATTGTGGTGGCCCTTTCCTTTCCAAATGGGGTAGAAAGTGGTTCAGCAACATGTTCCTGTGTTTCAGCCTGGATTTTAGTGAGCAGAGCTGCAGACTTTCTAAGGACCAGAGAAACTGCTCGGTCCCTACCCTCCCTGACTGCACTGTGCATTTACAGCTGGGGCTCTGACCTTCACCACATGTGGTGAGGTGCAGGGTAACCCCTCTGCTCCCCTACCCAAGGTACCTGTACGTGAACAGCCGTGCCTGGCCTCGGGACTGCATCATCTCCGACCCGATGCAGCCACCTCCCATTGCCGAGGAGATTGATCTGCACGTGTTCGACCTGAAGACAATGAAGGAGGTGAAAAGAGCCCTCCGTGCGCATCGGGCCTACACGCCCAACGAGGAGTGCTTCTTCATCTTCCTGGATGTCAGCAGGGACTTCGTAGCAAGGTGTGTGGTGACAAGAGTGGGCAGGATCCTGACCCTGCGTCCGGGAGGACTTTGGGGCTGACACTGCAGGATGGATTGTGCAAGCAGGGCTGGTCCACGTGCTGGAAACTCCTGTGTGTTGTGAGCAGAGCGGGAAACAGGAGGTTAATAAAGCGCAGAGGGACTGAATCGGAGGATGCTGTTAAAGGCTGTCCGCCCTGGTCCTGTTGTGAAATCAGTGAGGAATGGGGAGATTTTGGGCTGTGGTGTGTTGGCAGCGGGTGGCAAATGCCCTCTTGGGGGCTGCAGGCAGCAGGTGCTGTGGGGTGAGTTGAAGGGGTACTTCAAACAGCCTGTGGATCCCAGAGGGAACTGGCCTGCTCAGGTTGAAGCTCATGGGTGACAGGGCTGCAGGGGGAGGCTGGGGCCTCTGGCCAGGCTGGGGCACCCTCCGCCTCCATCTGTGCGGAAGGAAGTGGGTTGGGAGCGGCAGGTTATTGGGTCTGCTGGGGCAAGGTCCTTACTGGTGTCTTGTCCACTGCAGTGGGGCAGAGGATCGCCATGGCTACATCTGGGACCGGCACTATAACATCTGTCTGGCCAAGCTGCAGCATGACAATGTGGTCAACTCAGTGGTGTTCAGCCCAGTGGAGCAGGAGCTGCTTCTGACAGCCAGTGACGACACCACCATCAAGGTGTGGCGCTCCCCTCGTGTGGTGCGCATCCAGCAGGCCAGGAAGCCCAGGCCTAGGAAGCTGCTATTCTCCTGGCTCATGAACCAGAAAAGCTGAACCCAGGTACACCTGCTCCTGCAGCTATCTTACTGCAGCCACCTCCTCTGGAGCTTGCAGAGCTTTGAGCCCTGCACAACAGAGACAAGCTCTGGGCACACGAATCCCATTTGCCGAGTCAGGAGGGACCCCAGTAGTGGGAATTGCTTCCTCCTCAGAGCATCTGCTTCAAAGACAGAATGTACGGAACCGAGGGCCTGTTCCTGGGCCCAGCAGGCAGCAAGCCCGAGCTGGTCACTGCAGGGTAAGCTCCCCACAGCTTCTCATGAACGCTGCTACTTGGTCGCACAGCTCTCTCTAGGTGAGCTTTGGTCTCTGAGAACAGGCTGAGGCACATCTCCAATGTTTATACTGTGCAAGCCTGGGATGTAGCTGACCTTGCTGAGAGCTACTGGCTGCAGAAGCTTGGTACACTACTTGGCAGAAGCTGTGGTACACTGCTGTGCTGCCTTACTGCAGGACTCTTAATATAGTAGTTTTATTAATGTTTGTTTGTCCCAAAACTCATCTGGCTGCTGGGTAATGCTGAGTGCCTCCTCCCACATGGCGTCTTGGCCCCAGAGGGCAGCAGGGACTGGAGGGCAGTGAGAGGGCAGTGGGGGAGGCAGGGCTGGAGGGGCTTGGCTGGGGTCTCGTGCGGCCCCCGGGCATGCAGCCCATGCCCAGTCAATGCCTTCTGTTAGCAACTACGTGTTGGTATTGCCAGTTTCCAAACTTGAGAGTGGGGAGGGCTGGCGGCAACATGTTGCTGGCTTTGCCTCTGTCTTCCTCTGCTAAGTAGCACTTAAATAAGCTACAGCATTGGTAATGTATTTATTCTAGGGGATCTGCTGTCCCTTCCCAAGGGGGCAGCTGTGAGGATGGCTGGTGGGTCTTGCGGTCACCTCCCTCCCATGCTACTCAAGTTGTGGCACTTTAGGTTCTCTTGGTACGTTCTCCATGTGTAGGCACCCACGGGTGGCCGCAGGTATTCACCCACAGATGACGGGGGGAACGCAGCCGTCCTCTGAATAAGCTTCCTTCTACCTGGGCTGACATGCTGTGGGTTTGGTGGTCAGCTCCTCCCCAGGACTCCTCTGAGGGTGGAGCTGCCTCACTTAGAGTAAACACCAAGTTTGTAATAGCTTCATCTGTCCCTGAAGCTTTTCTCCCTCCAGCAGGTACCCAAATACGAGTCTAAAATTATGTTCCTAATCTTGCCTTGGCTTAGATGGCTGGGGCCAGTGGTGACCCTGGGAGCTGGGCTGCGTCTGGAAAGGAGCTCTGTCGCAGCTAGGGGCTGGGAGGCATTTTGGGACGTGCTGGGGAGCACCGGGGGCAGTTGTCTGTGCCACTCACAGCCTTGGGCTGCAAATAGACCTCACAGAGGCAGCAGATACTGTCTTGATATGCACTGATGGCTTTAACAGCTCCTGTGGCCCTTGGCAGGAGGGTTTGTACCCTCGTTCTGCTGTGCCCCAGCAGCTGCCTGTGGCTTTATCCAAAACCCCTGTACTCAGGTTTTCTGTCATCGTAGGACTTCTAGGAACAAGGGAGTCCTTTGTGTGTGTGCACACAGGATCCATGTCCAGCTCTGTCCAGTCACACAGCAAAGGAACAGCCTCTACCTTCCTCCCTCTTCCCCCAGGATGTGAAATCTCTCCTCCCTTGGCTCAGTGCAGCAGTGAGCAAGGCACTGAGGATTTATGTTTGTACTGAGTTTTGCTCCTCACTATGGCATTGAATAAATATTCTGCTAAAGCATCTCTGCAATGTGAGTTTGTTTTTCTGAGTGCTGTTCTGCTGAAACAGAACCAAGGCCAGAAGTGTGCTGCTGTGCATGCATCTGCTGGGGTGCTGCAGAAGTAGCTGACCAACGTGAAGTTAACCTGCCCTGGGCTCTGGAGTGTGAGTATAAGCTGTGAAACAACAGGAGAGGAGGAGAGAGTCAGAGAATTGCCTAAATTTTTGCCTCATGGGGAAGCGGAGTTCATAGCAGCCTTGGGAAAGCTCTTCTCTGCCAAGGCTGAGCCCTGCAGGCTCCAGGACAGACCGGCGGCTGGAGCATCCTGGCTTCCTTGTGTCCTTCCTTGGTTTCTTGTTTTTCCTAAGCATTAGCCTACACTGACAAGGTAAGGCAGGGAGCAAGCACTGGGGCTGGCCCTGTGCTGCTGGTAGGAATTCCTGTGCTGCAGCAGCATTATGAGCTGCAGCACCAATATCCCTGTACAGGCTTTTGCCATCGCCCTTGGTGCATTGTGCAGCAGCTGCACCTGCACCTGTAAGGAGTGGGTCTGGCTGTTCCCTGGAGGAGACAGGCCCCCATATTTGTCTCTTCTACAGCCATGTGTGCAGAGGTAGCTGTGCTGCTGCTCCCCAGCATGGGTTTAGTCCAGCTCTGGAGGGGCAGAACAGGGCCTCCTGCAAGGACAGGGGAGCACAGGTACTTGGCTCCTAACAACAGCTAAGAAAAAACAGCATGTCTTAGAGGGACTCAGTGCTACTTTATTACCCAGCACCCAGGATCATGAGTGTAATGTGTTGCATTTGCCTTTCCGGTTGTGCTGGTGAAGCTGGACCAGCACTGCTGCTCCTGCTCCCACCAGCCCTGTGGCCCCTGGGTGTTTGAAGCACCCTGTGTTTGGAAGCTGCAGTACTGGTGCTGGGCAGGCCCTGCCAGGCTGCACCACTACCACAGGGATCCAGCAGCTGGGGGAAGGTCCCAGCACAGAAATAACGCCCCCACCCGGAGGTCATCCTGCCCCTGCTGCTCTTCTGCCCTGTGCAGTGCTGGAGCCCCAGTATCCCATGGATTATAAAACAGTGCTCTTCCAATGGCTTTTATTAGTGGTTTTGCCCATACTTCATCCTCAAAGGAAAAAAAAAAACAAACAACAAAAAACAACCAAACAACTTCACAGTGCCAGGCTGAGATGGGTGTTCTCTGATAGCTGTGGTAAAAGGGGGGAAAAAAAAAAAAAAATCCCACACACAAATTCCAGTGGTGGCTTAAGCCAAGTATCTGTGTGCCAGCCAGGCTGGCAGAGCTGTGCGCAGGAAGGCACCATACCCCTGCCTGCAGTGCACAGGACACACACTACAATTACCGCTGCAAGATCCAGAGCTCCTAAAAAAATGAAAAAGAACCAGCCAGCATTGTCAGCACCAGGTCTGCCATTCCTCAGCCACGCCGTGAGGGAAGGGAAACACAGCGGTGAGTACAACCTTCTGTCACAGGTGCTTGCCTGCTGTGCCGTACCCCTGCCATGCCCTCCGTGACAGCAGCACAGCCTGTGTCCCCTCTGCAGGCTGCAAGGGGCCAGCCTGATCTCTGCTCGCAGCATGGACCTTCCAGGCACCTGCTGGGGCAGGAGGACCAGGACCCATCACCAGAAACAGCCCAGACCCCCTCTCAGCTGAGCCAGCATCTCCACAGGCATCCCCAGGCACTACTTGGCTAGAGCCACCTGGCTCCGCTGCAGGCAGGGGGTGTCCAGCACCACAAGAGCAAAGACATTCACATCAACTCAGCCCACACTCTGTCCGGTCCATGTGTCATGTGTGTCCCACCACCCCCCCCAATACACTTAATTCCTAACCACCACATGAGCAGAGCTGATTTTTCCTCCCCCTTTCCAGGCCCTTCCCAGCCTCTGCAGGGCTGGGAGCCTCCCTTGGGCCTGGCCATGGAGAACTGCTGCGGGCAGGAGCAAGGCTGGGTTTGCTAGGCTTTTTTTTCCTCCTAAGGCAACACTGTGAGAGTGGCAACACAGGGCTTGCTCCATCCCTCAGGACAGGCTGGAAAGAGGCTTGCACAAAGGAAGGGCCCTGCCAAGAAGAGCTGAGGGCCCTGAGAGAGGCAGTGTCATAGCAGGAAGCAGGCAGTGGTCCAGCCCTACTCTGCCCTTGGGAAGAAAGGGGTAGGTCCTGCCTGTACAGGGGCCCTTGCCTTTTCACAGGGGCATAGAAGCCATGCCCAGGGGTTTCCCAGCCCCCCCTGCTGCAGCCATCTGGCCTGACCAGCACCCCTGGCTGCTGTGCCAACCCTGGCTATGCTGGCACAGCCTCCTCCTGCTTCTACTGAAACAGCAGAGTCCACCCCCCAGCCCCAGCCCGGGAGAGGTCCCTGGCCAGCACAGCACCCTTGGGTGCAGGAGGCTCAGCTTGGGTCAGGGCCCAGCTCAGCTGCCCACCAGCCTGGAGAAAGACATCAGGCACCCCCCCAAGTCCCCCCAGGCAGCAGCAGGGACACCCCGAACCACCCCAAAGCAGCAGCACCACGCAGGGAGTGGAGAGAAGCCCACTCTGGCAGGTCTCCCTGAGCCCCGCCTGGGCCACAGCTCATTGCCACTGACATGTCCCTGGCCCCGCTGGGGTGGCCGTGCAGCTGTGCCACAGCAGAGGTGGAAGCAGACCAAAAACAGGGTGGGCTCCATTTCCTTTGGCTGGGGCTGGGTGCCAGGCAGGGCGCTGCCAGCAGCAGGGCTTCAGGCCTTCCTCCACTGCAGCCTTGTATCCCCTGGGCCCACCAACAGTGGCTGCTGCTCCCTGCCGAGGGCGATGCACTGTGGCCACGAGCAAGAAGAGGGTGACCACTCTCCAGCGTTGACGCTGATGCCACCCTCCCAGCTAGAGGAGCAGCACAGGAGCTGGACAGGGCTCTGGACTATTATTGCAAGGTGGGGTCAGCAGCTGGCTCCTGTCACCAACAAACCATCTCCTGGGGCAGTGAGGAAAGCACAGGCAGAGAAGGCAGCAAAGCCTCAAGAGTCCAGCCTGGCTAATGGCCCATCTGGAGTTAATCATGGCCACAACAAAACAACTCCAGAGGGACCAGCCAGCCATGACAGAGGGATGTGGCAGCAGTTTCTTCACAAACACAGAGACCTTCTTGTGGGTGCTGAGCACTTCCTGCCCAGAAGGAAGCGGTGCCAGGAGCTCAGAGACAAAAAGGGGACAGTAAGCTTCACCTGGGGACTTCTCCAGCCACCCCAGGTCCTACTCAGGTGGCAGCAGGCTCAATGAGGGGCTAAGCAGAGAGAGCACTCCAGTGTGCAATGACTGGGAAGCAGCAGGCACACTGTTCCCAGAGCCAAGGGAAGGAGAGGGGAAAGCTGCCACTGGTGGGCAAGACAGGCATGGGGGGAGAGCAGGGGCTGGCCAGCAGCTGCCCACCACACAGGTGGACAAGACATGCCACGTCCATCAGCACCACAGCTGCAGAGGTGAGAGAGCCTGTGCAGATGGACAGCAGCAGCATGGGTGCAGACAGCAGCAGAGCTGTGGCTGTATGTGCTCAGCAGCTGGAGTGGGCCCTGGGAAGGCTGGTGCATCAGTGCTGCTGCATATGCCCCAGGATGAGGCTGAAAGCCAGCTCAGGAGCATTTGTGCATGTATAAAGACAGCTTCCAGTACTGCCACCATCCTGCCCCCTGCTGCTCAGATGCAGGCAAGCAAAGAATAGTGGGGTCTTGCTAAAAACCCACCTGGGGCTCCCAGGATTCAGGGGGCTGAAGTCTTACACCAAGCCCTGTGTCACCCTCCTCTCCCAGGACAGAACAGGTAGTCTTCAGGGGAGATTAGCTTCTGTCTCACTACAGGCATCCCCAGTGCTGCCCCACACTCCCTCCCAGGCAGTGGGCACTGCCTGCCCCATCCCGCACTCCCAGCGCACTGCTCAGAGCACAAACCGCCCATCAAACACACAGCAAGGGCCAGACACAGGGTACCACTCCCCCACCTGCTGCACAGCTTGGTTCAGCAGCCCTCTCTGCAGACACCGATGGCACCAAAACAGCGGTAAACCAGTTGGCACCTCTCTTGCCCCACTCGCACCAAGTCTGCCACACACACTTCCTGTGCACCGAGGCGCAGACCAGCCAGCAGCGCAGAGCAATGGCACCCCTGCAGCACACAACACTTGCAGGAACACGGAGATCTCTGAAGAAAATCCTAGGCGGCTGAGCCAAACATCCACACAAGGTGGTGCTCAGGCAGGCCAAACCCTTGTTTTACTAGAGAGCGCTGAGGTTTTGCACTAAACTGGTAGAGCAAGTGCTGCACTGGTTTCCACTGGAAGCCTAAACAGCGGCAGTTCAGACACCCAAGTCCCTGCAGGAAATCATCTTGTACGCTGCAGACTGTGAACGTCCACCCAAACCTCTTCTCAGGAAAGGTCTGTCTGACACCAGGGAAGAGGGTTCCCATCAGACACCTCGTTTCCACTCAGAGCGAAGGTCCCTTTTTGGGAAGGGCTTTTTCCCTTCTGCTTTTTGCCCCCTCCTTGCTCCGAGACCTGCCTGAAGTGCAGCACAAGAGGGGGATGCCCCGCTTGGGGCTGGCTCTGTGTTCACTGCTCCTGGAGGTGAGGAGGGTTAGAGGCCTGTGAGATCAACGATGGCTTTAATAAAGATGGCATCATCACGCACGTAGGAGTTCTTGGATTCCATCACGGAGACAGGGCAGAACAGTGGGCAGCCGCTGGCAATGTTCATTTCCGTGATGGGTCGCTGGAAGGAGGAGGATGTCACATCGGGTCGGAAGGCATCGATGATGTGCTCCCGGTTGTTCTGGTCCAGGAGCATCAGGGTTACCTGTGGGGAAACATGAAAATATACAAGAGCAGCTGAATAAAAAGCACATGGAAACCCAGGCCAGTGACCTGCTCACTTGAAGCTGGTGAAACGTGCACATACCAATGCAACCATAGTCACATCACGTGCCTACAAATCTGAGAAATGCCTGTAAGTAGGGTCAGCAGAGAACGTCATCTCCGTGACATTCTGCAGAAACCTTCCCACATCCTGCCCTGTCACTGGAAACTTCTGTGTGGCAGCACAGGGCTGTCAGACCAACTCTGAAAACCTACAACTGGCCAGCATGGTAAGCGCCCCCAACACCAATGCCCCATGTTTATTAAGTCGCAGGGTTGCTGTCACCTTGCAAAAGAAGGCGGCCCTTCTCTCTCCATCAGTACTTCACCTGCTCAGCCTTGAAGCGTTTCGCAAACCTGCAACATCTAGGAACTGCAATCTGAGCTTCTGACACCAAGCGAGCATCCATTTCACCCCAAGCACCAAGGCCACAACAACCCTCCCTCGCCCCAAATTCATGCAGAGGCTCTGCTCACTTTCCAAACATGCTGCCACTCTCCTGCTGCAGCCTCTGCTGTTTTGTGCCCCTGCCCTGTAGCACGCTCGGTGCTTTCAGCACAACTGGGGAATCCCCAGGGCGGTCGACATATCAAAGTCTTTCCTTCTTCTGCTTGCTAAGTAGGCCAGACTAACAGCATCTAGAAGCTCAAGTGGGTGCAAAACTAGAGAGGCATGTTGCTGGGCATAGCAGCTTTGTCCCAAACCTACCTTCTGGTTGAAGGGCCACCGCAGAAGTGCATCGTTGGGTCCTTTCATCACCACAAAAAACAGAGACAGATGGGTCCCGCGCCCGGTGCCATCCCCGTTCAGGTAAATTCGCAGACACATCTTGTAGCCGTACTTGCTCGTGTAGAAAGCTATCAAAGAGTTGAAAGACAGACACAGTGAGTGTCAAGCCCAGCAAAGCCTGGCACCAACAGGTTCCTTTGAACTCTAAGGTCTCCAGAGTTTGGATCCTGGAAGAAACCAGGTCTGGGTCTTAAAATACATGTACTAGAGAGGTGGTCCATACAGGCACCAGGTACAAACAAACAGCCCAAGGTCAGGCAGTCACAAGCCCCTGGTCTAGTCGAGATGCAGACTGCTGCAGCACAGAGCAGGGCACCTGCCAGCCCCCCGGGCTCTCCCCACCCACCACCGCAGGCACAAGTACCCCAAGCAGAGCCCAAACCTGGAGCTCTGCCCAGGAGCTGGGTGCTTCCCACTGCATCCCACAACATCCCACCACAGAGCTGCCAGTTGTGCCGCACGTGACTGCTGAAGGAGCTGCAGTTCATGGCAGTAACGCTGATAAGCGGGAACAAAACCGCCCCAAAAACAACCTGACTAGGGGTAGACCATCCTCAGTACTCACTGCTCTTTGTAAGCTGGGTGCTGTATGTAAGCTGGCTGCCTCTGATGGGGGCAGAGGCTCAAGCAAGTGAGCTTCGGTCCCCTGTTAGGATCCCAGCCACTGTGCATGGTATGGGAACAGCTGGGTACAGGCTCTGGGATCCCAGGCTCTTCTCTCAATCCTGGGAAGGCCCATGTTGTGATACCAGACCCGTGCAGGGCTACAGAAATAGGTCTTGGAAGGTGACTGCTGCAAACCACCCTCTCCCAGAGACACAGAGCTACATGCCTCGGGTCTGGCAAGGCTCAGCAGCCCCAGGGCACAGGGCAGGAGATCAGAGATGGTATTTTACTGCAGGGCTCAGGGCATTTTTATGAACAGGCAGACTAGCACTAGCAGAGATACTGTGAACTTCCACAGGGCAGGGAGCAAGAGATCAGGGCTTTGTCACCTACTTCCCTCCTGGCACTCCCCAACTCGTTTCCTCTAGTCCTTCCGCTCCACCTGCTTTACCCAAAGGCTTTCAGGGTAGATGCCACCCTCTGCTAGTCCAAGCAGCACATGCTCACTGCCCACCTGGGGCTTCTCAGCACTCCTGTAACCCTGTGAATGTAAAACCAGGCAGGGAACTGGAAGAAGGATGGCCCCAGAGTGGTGGGAGTACCCAGGAAAAGGCACCAGGTAGCCAGTGCTAAACACCTTCTGTGCCATGCCACCAGCTCAGCAAAGCGAACCAGGCATCCTGCTTCCTACTGGCCCAAGCAAAGGCGAAGCGCATCAGGAGCAGAGCAAGAGCCGAGCAAGCTGCCCTCCTGGCATCTGACGGCCAGCAGCGGGTGGCTTTCCAACAGTAGCTTTGCTTTGGACTGTCCTGGTTCACGTCCCCAGTGAACCCTTCTTGTGCAGATTTGCCTTTTGGAACTCTTCTGATTTTGCCCTTTACAAAATCCCGTGGCAGTCACCGTGTCCTCACAATGCAAGTGACTGGTAACTCTCTTCTCTTTAACACCGATTTCATTTGGTATTTCCTCACCTTTATATTTAAATACAAACCAAATAATTCTACTCATTTTCCTTTTTCATCCCATTTGCAAGCCAGAACTCTCTCCTCCCAGCTGTCCCCTTCCCAGACTGAGCAGCACTAGTCTATTTACTTCACTTTCTAAAATAAAAAAAAAACACCTCCACAAGAAACATTTGTTTCTCAGCCTAATTTTCTCAGCTAAAGCTTTCATCTAAGCAATACAATCAACTACTGCAAGAAACAAGCCCTTGTACTTTGCACTTGCAAGATAAAAAAAAAAAAAGTCCTGCCTTTTCCAGAAGCAGTCCCAGCCTTAGGCAGAGGCAACCCTCACCTTCCAATCCCTGCAGTCACATACAAGATTTTGATCAGCAGATAGCAGAGACCAACCAGCAACACAAAACACAGTCTGGTGGCCCACAAAGTAGTTTCTCCTTTGATGAAACAGTTTACAAAAGCCCTGAGTCCTGCCTTTGCTGCCCTGCCACCACTGCCAGGCACGGGATGGAGACCAGCCAGTACACAGCATGGAAGAGGAGGCACCAGCAACCGTGAGCTGCAGTTCTGGGAGGAACTGTGCATTCAGAGCAGGGCCGAACAAATGTCTGGACAGATGAAGCCTCTTGCATTCAGAGAGGTTTCACCCCTTTCCCTCCCTTGGCCTGACTCTGACACTTACATCCCTCCACCAGCTGACTTTATTCTCCAACGTAGAAAAACAAATCCCACCCCCCTGTGACAATCACAGGTGGCATCAGCTTGTGGAAGGGCCTGAGGAGCCCCTGGGCTGGGGCACAGCAAGACAGGATGCCCATGGCCAGAGGACAAGAGTCAGCTCTTTCCAGCATCTCCCTCCAAACCACAAGCTTCTGGTCGAGCAGCTCTTGAGCACAGCGCAGGAGATGAACAGATGCAAGAATTAAGGTCCTCTCTTTACGTCAAACAAAATAGATTTGAAGCAGATTTGTTCGCTTTGGGAAAAGGAAGGAAGTCCTGCCCTTCCTGAAGGGGACAGAGAGCAGGGGTTTTCCACAGCTGCTGCTGACTTTTAGAAGGAAATACTAATTGCATGTGCACAGTTTCAGGAGCAGTTTAGTTCCCCTCAAGAAGAGGAATCCTTTTTTCTTTCAGGTTTTTCGAGAAAAAGGACTCTGAACAGCCTTCGTCCAGAAAACAGATTTTAAAATAGTTTTTAAAATTAAAAAGCTTTTATCTTGTGGCCCAGCCACAGTCTGCTTTTTCACAGCACCAGGAAGCAGGCATAAGGTACGTGCTCTAGGTTTGCATGCAGCTCTGGGCATTTTGAAAAAGCTCGCCAGCATGCTTAGATCTAAGCAATTCCTGCTCAGGCAAACACAAACTCGTCTCCTCAACCATTATGTTGCGAGGTGAGCTCCCCACTGAGCAATGAAATTGTGTGAAGAGCTGGTTTCATCTTACAGCTGCAAGTCTGGGAAGTGCTTTCGTAAGCAAAGAAGACAGATCGCAACCTACTGCTCACTGTCTGAGATTTTCTTTTTTAAGAACAGGAAGAACAGTGCTGGGCTGGGGCAGTTCTCTTGCAGTTCTCTTGCACCGTCATGCTTTAGGCACTGCAATATATTTCTGGGGTTCTAATATATATTTTCTCCCTTCCTTAACCATTTTATTGCTGGTTTTATCGTCTCCGAGTATTTTAATTCTAACTAAAGGGTTATGGAGGGCTATTCCAGAGCTAAGAGGGTTGCATTCTCTATTATGAGCCATTAAAAACATCTTCTGCAATCAAAAAAGCACCTCTTCCAGCAGAGCAGTTTCATTCAGGCCAATGCTAAAAAAAAAAGTTCCAGGCTCCACAGGGAAAGAGGGACAGAACAGAAGTACATCTGAATGGCCAGCATCTCCCCTGCTAAGGACACCACTGCAAACCCCACACCCAGCTGAGATGCAAAAGGCTTTTGCAGTTTTGCAAATTTGTGGGCAATAACCTGGAGAGAAGATCGCAGGAGAGCGGCCTGTTATCGCCTCCTGACGCTTCCTGGCAAATTCCGTTATCTTCCAGATGAAAACACCATCATAGGTGGAAGCTTCCATGTTGCGGATCTTTTCCTCCATCTCAGCCATGGCCAGGTCTTTGAGCCCAATGCTCCTTTCCAGCTGCCGGACCTGCTCAGTGGGATACACGGTGCAGCCTGGTTAGAAACATGTACTTCTGTGAGACCCAAGAAAGCCAGCAGACACCAGCATCCCCTTCAGGATGACTCTTTAGTGAGAGATGTCCTCCAGAATTGACAGAGGTCATGGGAGGGAGAAATTTAGCATTGTAAGCCAACTCACTGAAGCCTCCTTTTGAACCCTGTCATTATATATTGATACAACTTGGTGCTTGAGCTGGAAACTTTCCCACAGCAAATGGAAAAATCCTCCCGACAAGCAGTGCCATTACATTAGCAGCACAAAAGTGAGGATGGGGGAAAAAACCTCTCAGCATTGTGACAAAACTAGATTGAGAAAGAGAATAACCTACACCCAGCCAGCAAGGTCTCCACAGGGTTAATCACTACTAGCTGGTATAGAGTCACGCCAGTTTTGGCAGCTCCCTTGCCAAGAGAGCAGAGGTAGGCTGCAAACTGCACAGCTCCCAGCTGTCAACACACCCTGGCAGCGCTCAGAAGGGACTGTGCTGGAGCACACTGGTGGGGGCAGCTTCTTCACACCTCCAGACTGTGCTTGGCACAATGCTGCAGCGCAGCATCAATGATTGTACTCCTTTTGAAAGGTCTGGAAGGTGAGCGGCCTGACAGATTTAGGGAGATGCAGTGAAATGCTGGGTGCTCTGTCTCTTTTTGGAAAAATTCACCTAGGAACGACACCTCGGTGTCTACATAACTTGATTACCCACAGAGATCTGAACACTTAATGCATGTCTGTTTAACGCCCATCTTTCCCAGGAAGCATTTGAGGGTTGGGCACAGGCATAAATGATATTTTAGTTCTGCCTTCAGATTTGTGGAGATTCAGGGCTAGGCAGTGAAGCTTTGCTAGCTAATAACACAGAAAGGAAACTGAAAAAAGTCTCTGCTTAGAGTGCTGGAAAGCCCAAGCCAGTGGTTACACACCTTGTTACTCAGCGTTTCGATTTTCTCCTGGTCTAGTCGATGCTGCCGACTGTAGGCTTCGGCTGTTAGAGACACTCTTTCCACCTCCCGATTGAGCACACAGACAATGTTCTCAAAGGTTGCCGTTTTCCTCTCAAGGGCCTCACATCTTCCCGAGAGCTCCAGGGACCTGGAGAGCTTTGACTCCGAGCACAGAGAGTTTGCTGCCAGTTGCGGGGAGTTGTTTTGTGATGAGGAAATGTCAGGAAGAGGCTTTAGGTCTCCAGACCCAGCCTTGAGGCTGAGCACAAAACTCAGTAGCATGTAGAGATGCTCCGCCAAACACTTGCTTTCGTGCTCTGGTAGCTTTTCATTTTCCACCTACATGAAGACAGATATACCCCCCCATTCAGTGAGCTCAATCTACACTGTCACCATCCACAGAACAAATTCCTCCTCTTAAGATCACAACGTTAGCTTTAAATTATAAAGGGGAAAAACCAAAGAAAGATGGTTAAAAAACCTGTTTTGGGGTGGGGGTTTTTTGTTTTGTTTTAGAAATGCTGCAAATCATGTACAGTGACGGACGCTTGATGTTTCCCCAGCTGTTCACTGTTCTACTCTGTCTTCCTCCATTACTTCCCCGAAAGGGCTCTGTCAGATGTACTTAACAGGACTAAGCAAATATCCTGTAATCCCCCCAAGGAGGGATTTATATGAACATCACCAGTAGGAGCTGGGAAAACTAAGTCACATGGAAAAATACGGCCTGGCCCCAGTTCTGTGCTCACAGCTGAAAGCAGCATAAGCACCAGTCTCAAAACACTCAGGGTGTTCCTCAAGAAGAAGGAGGTTTCCTTCTGCATTAATTTCATTCTCTGGATACCCAAACTCTGGACAGCAGATGATGTTAAGCTCCATTTGCAAAGGGTTTGAAGCACCACTTTGTTCAAATATCTGAATGCAAACATCTGTAACAGTTTGAGTGACAGCAGTTTGCAGGTTAACTCTAACGCTGGAACTGAAAACAAGTCCCAGGATAAACATCAACAGATGAGCCCTTACCACCTCAGAACATCCGACAACCTCAAATCTGCAAGGCACTTTAGATCCACCGCAAGTCTTCACATGGTCCCGAAACTAGAAATGAAGGAAAGCAATGTTAGATCTTATGTATGCCCATTAGCTCCCTTTCCATCTCACTGATGTCTAGTAAACTGAAGACGATCTCAAGAATGCCCAAGCCATTGCTAATCACTAGCTGCCAAAGTGCATAGTTAAACCTGGACACTGCCTACCCTTAGGTATGACTTTCACTGTCATATATAAATATAGCACTGACACCTGGGAGGAAGGTTTATTTCTCTTTCTCTTGACGGCTAGGAGGTCTCAGTTCTCACCTGCACATGCAAGAAAGAAGAAGCAACCAGCACAGGTACATGTTATGGATGCTGAGCAACAAGCTTCACTGAGGGCAGAGGAAGGGGAGGCATGAGGAACAACCCTGTGAAATAGACAGCCATTTAATTTTGTGCATTCCATGTAACCCTGGTCAGGCATGCCACAGCTTGGTATTTTTACTTCCAGCTAAGCATTATAAATCTGAGGACAGAAAGCTTCCTGGTGGTCCTGCCTGAGTATGTATGACAATTACTGCAGGTCCACCTGCGCAAGGGAAGATGCTCTGCTAGGTCCAGCATCCCCTCGCTGGGGTGCTGAAGGAGGCCACACCTCGGCTACCTCTCACCTGGCAGCTGCCATGAAGAACTGAGGCCAGCAGTGGATATTTCTACAGAGGAGTGCCACTAACACCCCCCAGCCACCAAGATGACTCGTTTGGGTTCCCACACAGTGCATGATTAATGCTAACAAGCACTGGCACATTATCATCTTGTTTTTGATATACTTATCATCAGATATCAGTGGTCTGTTCCGAACAACAACCATACTCCACATTTAACACCTACATCTGCTACAACAGATGTCAATAAAAACTGTTTTTAAAAGCTTCTAGATCCATCTGGCTTGCTTCACGAGTCAGGTTACTCAGTTACAACGGCTGTAGCTAATCAACAGAAGTTTGGAGAGATATAAAAAGAGGGAGTTAATATTTAAACAAAGGATAGACCACCTATAGGAATCCTACAAGCCTCATCTCTGCTGGGCTCCAGCTTCAGCCTGCAGACACGGATCTGTATCCCAAGACCCCGGCACGAAGTCCTTCATTATGCTGTACATTTAGAAGAACTCTGCTCATCTTTTTGATGCTTCTGTCCCCCCTACCCTGCTACAAGGGCCTTTTGCAACAGTGCTACTGAATATTTGCCCGTAGCAGGCGGGACGGTTTCAGATGAACGTGCTTTTTGAAGATGTTTCCCAAAATTTTGTTTTTCAGACTTTTGAGCGTTGCCCCAGGAGCTAGCAGCATGGAGACCCTATAGATGTGGATTCCATTACATGATTAATTAGAAATAAACTAATTTAGCTGGAGATGGGCTCCCTTTCCATAACTGTAGTTGATATAGTTGCTTTACATAGGACATAAGTACCCTTTAAGCCCACAAGCATGTTTTTCCCACGGAGACTCTGCACAGCAAACACACCGCTCAAAGGGGGATGGCATCAGCAGCACTAACGCAAAACTAAAGCGTCAATGAGTCACATTCACTCACACCCAACCAGTATTTTGAGCCTTATGGAAAGGTCACATCTGTACTAACGGCTGCCACTTAATTGTTCTCCCCGCCCCGCCCCACTTTCTAATGGTCTCTGCTTTCCTCCCGACTCCAAGAACACTGGTGTCAGCACATCAGGACGCCAAAAACCACCGTGGCACATGGTTCACTGGCAGTCAGATGGATACCTTCTCCCTTGGAATCTTCTTCCCACAGCCTTCACAAGTCAGTGGAAATTCAGGGCAGACTTCGCCATGAGCCTGTAAAATAATTGACAGGAGAACATTTGATCCTTTAAATAAAAGCTCCAGTGAGGTTCTATGATGAGTAAAATTCAACAGTAGTTTTATACTTTATTACAGAAAAGTGTTGTATTCTACCAACCTATACTCAAATCTTGGTCACGCTGACAATTCTGCATGCTGACTCATTTGTGCGATCTCCAGGCTACCAGAATTTTGGGTGCCTATGTAGCCTCAGCCTCAACTTAAAAGCTGCTATAATTTAGAAAAAAAAAATCAAATTACTGCTTTGATGGACAAGATAATCAACAGGAAGCTCCATTTATGATTCTGCCAGGAAAAAACACATTCAGGCAGTTTGAGTGAAGTAAGCCACTATCTCAGCAAGATAATTTGTTTAATTTTTCCACTGTAATGGTTATCAGTCAGCTGAAGTACTAACCCATGACCTACTCATCACACACTGGGCTGAGCTGCTTCACATTCAAATCAGAAAACCATTTTTCAACCCAAAATAAAAATATTTTAACTCTGTCTCATTCAACACCCCCTGCACACAAGCACCCACCCCTGCAGCAAGAGCACCCACAGTCTGTTCAGCAGCCAGCGAAGCTGAACAAATGATCAGGGCAATGGGATACTCTGTCCTCAGCAGATACTAGGGCCTGCAACATCAGCTAAATTGGGAATGCTGGAATGTGCCTCTGCTTTCTGTGTCATTTCCACACTGCTCAAACCTTCTCCTTACTCACCAACCAGGTGAAACAAGGTATTGTAAATGCCATGAATATGCAGTTCAAAATTCAGATTAAAAGGTAAGTGCGCTGAAGTATCTTGCCATGGTAGTAACAGGAAAAAAAAAACTCAGAAGAATTTATAAAGTAGTCATCTGAAACCAGATGCTTTGAAAACTTTTGTTTTGAAAACATTTATTATTTATTAAAACAGGTTACTATCTGGTCGGGGGGGAAAGGGGAGGAAACATGCCCAAACTTAAATGCTGTTACCACATCAGAAACTGGAAAGTGAAACCCATCAGTGGCTCAGCTTCAGCTTCTTAGTTACTCTCTCTTTTTTATACTTTAAATGAGTAATCAGACTCAAAGCCTCACTGCATGGTCCCTGGAAGAGTGACCGGCCAGCCTGCATGGTTCATCCAGGCAGTGCTGCCTGCAGGGACTGCTGCTGTGGAGGCAGCAGCAGAGGAGGCAGAGTGCCTTCCTTCATCCTACTCTATCAGAGGGGCTGAAACCTTTCTTCTCCCCACCTACTGCTCTCATGTTCTAGAAACACTAGATAGCATCTTACCCACGACCCACAAAACGCTGGCATAAGAACAGACGGTCTGGCTGAAGGAAGGAAACTTCATGGTGGAGACAACTATTTAAAAAGGGAGTATTTAAAACTTGTGTTCTCCTGTGCCAATTTGCTAGGTGTGAAACTACCACCCCCTCTGCACTCCCCGCCTCCCAGCATTTATATTTCATCCCGACTCCACGCTGCACTGTGATATAACACCCAACACACAGGCAGCCCTGCAGAGTGTGCCCAGCTTGCAGCACATGGGAAACCAACCTGCATGGCTAAGCTGAAAGTGCAACTGGTCCATATGTAAATTGTTTGAGACACCCAGAAGCATTAGCTTTAACCAGCACAGATCCAAACCTCCAGAGAAACATTTCTGTATAAACAGTTTCGCGCTCTTCTGGAATCCCCTGTTCCTCCCCCTCTATGCGGGTGTCTAAACAGAGACGGATGGTATCGCTGCTGGAAGAAATCCACCCTGCCCAGGAGCCGAAGAGCAGGGGTTGACATTCCAGCCTGACCTGCCGCACTTTACTCCCCCAGGAATGGGGCAATCCTCCTGTTTATGCCTTTCCCAAACCCACATCCATGAGCTTCTGCAGCAGTGATGAGCATCCCTGACACTCAGGCATTCGCTGTGAACATTTTAGGCAGCTTTGGAAAGCTATCAGTGTGAATGGGGCTGGGTGAGAGCAGAGTCACTCTCCCAAAGTGAACCTGTCATGGAGATCAAGTCAAATGAAGAGAGGGGACAGCAATAGAAGAATTAAAGCAAAGCTGGAAGACGACAGTCTGGCTCAGACCTTCAGGACTACTCTCCAGTTACCTCAGCACTGACTTCTCACCCACCAGCTGTAAGCCGAGGCACAGACCAGCCTTCAGCATCCCACAGCAGGGGTAGGAAAATCAAACCAGGCAGAGTTAACTGCCTGCACAGCCACAGCTTACTCTTCCTACTCAATTAAAACCAACCAGTGATTGATCCACACATCAATTTCACTCCCTAAAAATAAGCAGCGAGGCAACCCAGGGCAGCCTGTACCTCACATGCCACCATCAGAACAGGGGATTCTCTGGGAGCCCACCTGAGAGACTAGAAAATCAGACACCACTGCCGCCTTTGGAAGGACCAGGGCAGCCTACGAGCACTTGCCCGGGGCACGCGTGCTTGTGGGCTACCACTGTGGTTGCTCAGTCCTCCAGCACCTACATGTGCTCCTCTCTGGAGCAGCACCAACAGGCTGTAATGGAGGTGTTGAGCCCTCCTCCCCTTGCCTATAGGCCTGCCGGTGAATGGAGTTGCCTGTGTGCACACCATAACTCTCATACCTCAGTATCAGGAAAGTAGAAAAGCGATTTGCAGTTGAGGTTTCTCACGGGCAGTCCTGCTCAGAGGAGGACTCCTCATTCAGTAGGATCGTCCCCCTACTCCCCCAGCACTCAATCAGTGGGAACTGGCAGTTCACTTCATGGCAGCTCTGCGACAGCAAGGGCAGCACATTTCAATGCAGCTGTGCAGAAAAGTGCAGATGCACAGAGGGAAAAAGCGGGTTATAATAACAGCAGCTGATCCCTGGAGGATGCAATGATTGTTTCCTAAGGAATGCCAGGAAGAGCTGCTCTGCTGTGCCTGCATAAGTAAGACAAAAGGAAAAACTGCAGCTTCCCATTGCTGTTTTGCCTCTCAGTGCTTTGCTAAACTTGACTTGAACTATGGAAGAGGCTACTGCTGAAAATTATTATCCCGGTATCGTGGTGGCAGAGCAGGAGGTGTACCTGCTCCCTAGCTGCCCTGCTCATAACCTGCCGTATCAACGCAAGTCCATTTTTATGGAGGTCTTGCAACCGCATTGGGAAATCCATCAGCATGACACAATGCTCCCCCTTCAGCTAAGAGGCAAGGCAGGCAGCTGAGAAAAGCAACCTTTGGAACAGCTGCTGCGAGATGCCTCTGCCAGAGCCCTGCAGGAAGGTTATCGCAAAGGGCAGGGCCGGCAGAGAGACGAGGTGCAGCTGAACAGGCTTGGTGCGAGGTGCACACTGCAGCACTTCTGCAAACAGTCTCCTGAAGGTTGATCTTCGAAAGTTAGTCCACTAGTCCCCTCCGAGAGCATGGTAACAGCAACCATAAGCACAGACAAAGCTGAAGGGCTTGGCAGCAGGAAGGGAGCACTGAAAAGGAAGAAAAAATAACAGGACAGCAGAGGAAAGTCAGCTGAAGTGGCACAGTGTTTGCTGGAGCAGACTTGGGCAGTCCCCAGCCCCAGCATTGCTGTGTCCAGCACGTGGCTCCTTTGGCATCTTAGCCTGGCTACAAGAAAAAGGTGGGCCCACAGAACTATAGAGAAAACACTGAAAATGGGTTGCCAGTGTAAAAGAGACGCCTGCCTAGGTTTCAAAGGAACCTGAACTCCTTGTGCGAAGAAGCATGAGTTGTTTTGTGCACCTCTGCCAGGTCCCCAGGGGCTCCAGAGCCTCCAAGAGGGGAATGTGCCACTGAACACAGGTACATTGGGATGTCCTGCTCCTCTAAAGTCAACATGCCCTTCTGTGCTGTGTCCCCTCCTCAGCAGGGGAGTCTTAAGGCCAGGGGAGTCTTTAAAGCCATGCCTGCTCAAAGCTTTCCCCACACAGGTGGGCTGGGCTGCACATGGTCCTTGCTCTACTACATGGAGCCCAGCAACAGAGGGCTGGAAAGTAGGAACCCCATGTGTAATTCATAGTGGCAACTGGGAATGGGAGCTTTCCGAGACCATTGCATCAGCTGCTGACAGACACAAACCGCTCCCTTTGCTGGGACACGCTGGTAACAGAGATCTGAGCGAGTCCACTTGGCATCACAAATAATTAAAACTCAAAGAAAGTGTCAAAACACAAAGACTAAGTTCCTGTCAGCACCTGCTTGTGGCTTTAGTGGGCACGCGTATGGCAGTAATGGCACAGGAAACCAGCACTGCCTTCGCTCTGCTGTCCAACACCACAGCATCCATCCAAGTTGAGGAGAAAAATTGGCAGAAGAGGTGTCAGGGGTTCCCAGGGGCCTCGCTCACGCCTCTTTTCAGAGCCAGCACAAGAACTTTTGCTTTCAGTGTTCAATGGTTTTGTTCATTGGCTTTTAGGACTGATTAGACAGACATTTGATTTGGGGTTTACTGGTAGAGGAACATCCAAGGCAGCGTTTCTTGCATTGAAGACGCATGTGAAAGCAAGAGCAGGTTTTGAAGAAGGTTGAAGGTGTAAGAAACATCTGAAAGCAGCAGTGAGTTTTCTAACATTTCCTAAAACAGACTCTGACTTTCCCTGTTTGCTTTGAACTATATGAGCATGAGGCCGTGGGACACTCCAGAATGCTTTTTCCAAATCCCTCCATCATCCCAGAGGATCAGTTTTCCTAGGGAGACTCTAGTCTGAAACGGAGTGGTGCAGGACCCCCAGAGCATTTTAGGCAAGTCCAAGTCTGAACAGGACCTGGCCCCATGGCCAGCTGGAGCCCATGCACCGTCTTTCACCTCAGAGATGGCTAGCTGCATTGCAAAACAAAAAGATAACGCCGCTTGCCAAGGAAATTAAAAATTATGGCGTTAGACTACACCAAGTCTCTGTAAACAGCTGACTGACACGTAAGGAAGGTTCAAAGCAATCAGGAATGTCTCATCAGAGATGACTGCAGGCCTTCTAGGCTACAACTAACAGTTACAGTCACGGTCACATGAAAAATGCCCAAGATGTGCTGTTCACATCTAATGAGGTCACTGCTTGAGAACAACCTGTCACCAGGGAGCAAACACCAATCATACCATCACACTAATGATGACAGGCGCTGGCACATTTGTAGCATTGATCTGAATTGAACACCAATAGTTACTTCTGACAGCTGACCGCTGTTGTTAGCCGCAGGAGATGCCGCAGCGCCAACAGCTGTGCTCTAAGCAGACTGAAAGCACTGCCTGTGCCAATCAGGTCCCAGGACAACAACCCGGGAGAGATCTCTCTCCCTTCCAGCAGTACTTTCACCAGCACACAAAGTTTCACCTTAATTGCTCAGATCAAAAGGGACAGCCTCAGGATGAAGCCTCTCAGTGGTCTGGCTGACCTTCACATTAGAAAGGGTGGTGTTGATAGCAGCCAAGCTCTGCGAGCTGCAGGTGACGGGCAGGTGCAAGGTCGACTCCTTCTCGCAGCCAGCATGGAGGTGCAGGCTGTGAACAGAAGGGCAGTTACGGCACGAGGCTGAGACACCACTTGCACCCAGAAAAGGGGAGATGAGACAAATATTACAACTAGGATGGGTGTCTTTCACATGCTGGAGAAGTCGAGCCTGTGGTGAATGGCTTGGTTTCAAACACGATTTCTCTAGGCTGTCCGAAGAGTAGGGAGTGCCCAAGGGTGTGTGTGTGTGATTGTGGCTTTGGCTCCTGCCAGACACCTGGAGCCCCAGGAACATCTCCCTGGGTGTGAAGTGCTGCCCCACAACTCCCAAAGTTGCGTCCATGCAAATTTGAAAAGGGGTTTCATCACAGCTTAGGAGGGACACATAGCACTCACCTTAGCTTCAAAGCTCACGACTTAGAGCTTTTAATTTTCCAAGGGGCAAATGCCAAAACTGGTAATTAGATGGGCCACCACAAGAAGGCTGAGCTGGTTTTCGAAGCTAAGAGCAGACCCTCTACAGCTGGGGCTTTCCAACCCCCTCCCACGCACACTCTCTGGCACTCCCCGTGGCTTACCTCCCACCACGAGCTTGGACGGGAAACTGCCTCGTGTCTGGGCAGCCAGCTACATAAACTCAACTTCAGGGACTGTAAGGGAGGGGGAGGCCGGGTTTTGTCTGGGGACCTCAGCTCCAGCTCTGGAAAGTAAAGGTATGTCAGATCCCTTTCTCCAAAGCAGGAGGTCCTTTTGGTCACCTGCATGTGCAGGTCAGGGTTCCTTCCACAAGAAAGCGATCTGGTCCTGGGGCAAACTGCTGATCAGGCTGGAGCTGGCTGCAAACTGCACTTTGACACCACAGCGTAACTTGGAGCCAAAACCTTTGGAAAAAGGCAATAAATGCTGTACCTGATTTTAAAAGGAAGGCCGGTCGCCCTGCTGCAGCATTGTCAAGTGTGCTTATCACAGTGCTTAAAATGCTGTATCCCACACAGACAACACCACTATAAAACACTCAGAAGTACACGTCGGAAGCAACAGGAGCCAGGTGATTTAGCTTCAAAGACCAGCAGCTCTGCTCTTAAAAAATGTACAAAAGCCTGAAGCCAAAGTTTTCAGCATAAGCTGAAAATCACCACCAAAAACTATCGGGGCATTCCTGGGATGCAGCTGGAAAGGGGGGGGCATGAAATGGTGAAGCATCATGAAGCAGGAGACCCCCCACCCGGCACAGGGACCCTGGCAGCCTCTTTGAAGACAGAAGTTTTCTCTACATGAGGTGCAGCAGGGCTTCTCCAGCATCTCCCAGTAGGAACAATGGGCAAGAAGAGCCTGCCCAGTTACCTTGTCCTCTGGGCCCCAGGAAGCCACGTAGCCCGGAAGGGGCTGCAGGCATACTCTCCAACACCACAGGTTTTGTAGTAACATCACTTAAATTCTGAGTTTTGCATCTTCCACAGCCTTCCAGGCTTCAGTTAAAGTGAACTCTTCAAAACCAAGGTGACAACTGACCACAAGGAAAACACATCCCCTCCAGTTTGGATTAGAATAGGTTTTCATCACAGATGACAGTCACCCATCCTCATTAGCTGAGCTTGTCTGTTTTCCTAGCCATGTCCCCTCTCCCCACCAACTTAGTTTCAATACTGCTGTCAGGATTAAGCTTAAAACTTAGTTCTCCTACCAAAACGCAGACAATTACATTTCCTTGTGTCTCAGATAATTCTGTATCTCCTGACATGAACAGGGCATCGTTAAAACCTCTGTCTGGGGTAACAAATGCAAATGCCAAGGCTGACCACGCGAACACCTCTCTGCAGCCCCCTCCTCCCATGCCAGTCCTGGTGGGGGCAAAGAAAGGGACCTGGCAGTATGAAAAGCATAAATAAAAGGTACATGAGAACTGAAGATATGTTAATAAAACAGAAGAGAAATGTAAGCAATTGGAGGTACTGCAAGGCAAGAAAAGAAGCACTGCAGTGCTGAGAAACCACAAACTCCCTCTACCTGGATATCACAGGACGTGTTTTCTTGGTCTTTCCTTTTGCTCTAACGGGCTAGTTTTAGTTTCTGCAACCCTCCTCAGACTTTCCATCTGAATCTAAAAGGCTCCTGCCCACAGCCTACTTTTCTGTATGTACATTCTGGCAGACTCATCAGGAAACCTATACATGAAAAGAGGTTACTGATTAAAAGGAAAACCCCTGCAGCCCCACCACAAACTGCTTTATCCAAATGCCACTAAATATTTACAATATTTACAAAGTCTGAAAACTGCATTTATAAACCCAGACATGTGCTGAGCACTGAAATATTTCATATACTTCACACAGCTTTAAGCAGAAGTGCAAGTCATGTCCAAGCAGATTGCACTCTTTCAGTTTTGTATGCTCCTTTGAGACCTGAACTTTGGTCTGCCTGAACAGAAAGCAAAACTGAAATCAGTTTTATTAGAAGTTGAAGTCCTAGAGCTTTTCAGCTGAACATTTTTTTCCTTGTTCATGCCCTGGTAAGATCAGCAAACCAGAAGTGACAGTATCTCTTGATTTGTATGCGGATAGGAGCCGAGTAAGTCTCTCTCAGTACAAACGCATGATTTTTAAATTAGCAAACAGTGAATTTGCTCTTAGGGACTTTCCATGTCCTGTCGGAAATAGCACAGCAAGGGACTTTCCATAGTGGGAGCGCTGAGCTGCTGCAGGACGTTACACACATTGCTGGCTACAGATGCAACTGTACTGCATGAGGCAAATGCTACTTTGCAGCACTAAACTAACAAGCCCACCAGTAAGGCAGGGTTTAATATTAGTCCATGGTACCAAGAGAGACTCTAGGCTAACATGGTTGTTTGATGCCTCCTTTCATCAGCCCTCCTCAGCCACACATACTGTCTCCTAAGATCTGACTTCACGAGGACAGCCAGGCCTGATTAAATGCCACAGCTCTTTGCAGGTAGCTGGGACAGATAACATAAGCCAGACCTTGCCTCCTCCCACTAATTCCCAGGAAAGAATTAGTTTTTCCCAAGAGGGCACAAAATAACCTTGCCCCCATTAACCTTACCCCCATTAGACTGAACACCACCTGTGGTAGGCAGGCAAGGCAAGCTCAATCCCAAAACAAACCAGCTAGCACTGCTCCAAATCCGTGCTCCCCTTTCATCACACTAGACTAACAAAAACTGTAACAGTCAAGATCAGTGCTGCAGACCTGCAGCCCAAGCCCTCCGGAGCCACACCTCTGCAAAACAAAGTCTGTTTTAGCAAAGCACCTAACAGGACCTTTTGAAGATTAGGTGGAGAGTAAGAGGCACAGCCTTATCAGTTCAGATGCTCTTAAGCAGTTGCGCATAAGATCCCAGAGCATCACACACATGCAGGCTTGCAAGAAGGCAGACGTCCCAGGACAGCTTGTTGCCTTTTTAAACTTCTAGTGCAAGTCCCGGCTGGACTCAAGTCTGCGTTCAAACACTGTGGTCTTACAAGACCACACAGGGAGGACCTTTGGCAGCTGATGATTTTTGCTGAGCACCGCAGGAACTCTAAGTTGTTTGGTTTTTTTTTAAACCCAGGAGAAAAAGTTTAGAAGAGCTCATCAGTCACAGCACAACCAATTAGAAGCTGCTGACAAATATTATTTGGTTTAGTCTAGTGGAGATGAGCTCGCTCACTACAACCACCATTTTGAACACTGCAGTGGGCACCAGACTTCTAGTCACTGGTCACCAGCAGAAATTAAAGCATGGGTCAAACAATCTGCAGGCACTAACAGCACAGCTTGAACCTGGAACCTCAGTAAAACACACTGTACCCTGGGCTGCATCCAAAGAAGCATGTCCAGCAGGTCAAGGGAGGTGATTCTGCCCCTCTGCCCCGCTTGGGTGAGACCCCCCTGCAGTACTGCATCCAGCTCTGGAGCCCCCAGCACAGAAAGGACATGGACCTGCTGGAGCGGGTCCAGAGGAGGCCACGAAGATGATCCAAGGGCTAGGGCACCTCTCCTATGAGGACAGGCTGAGAGAGTTGGGGTTGTTCAGCCTGGAGAAGAGAAGGCTGCGGGGAGACCTTATTGCGGCCTTCCAGTGCTTAAAGGGGAACTATAGAAAGGATGGGGACAACCTCTTTAGCAAGGCCTCTTCTGACAGGACAAAGGGTGCTGGTTTTAAACTAAAGGGAGGGTAGACTTAGACTGGATGTAAGGAAGAAATATTTACTATGAGAGTGGTGAGACACTGGCCCAGGTTGCCCAGAGAGGTGGGAGATGCCCCATCCCTAGAGACACTCAAGGTCAGGCTGGACGGGGCTCTGAGCAACCTGCTCTAGTTGAAGATGTCCCTGCTCACTGCAGTGGGGTTGGACTAGATGACCTCTAAAGGCCCCTTCCAACCTAAACCATTCTATGATTCTGTGAAATGCAACTCCCAAACTCTCTCTGTGGCATTAGTGTGAAGCCTGACATTTATTCAGTCATTCATCCACACCACGAGCCACTTACAGATCTATGAATGAAGGTTTCAGGGTAGTAGAACCATTTAGCACCCTACATCCCCCCATCTTCTGGACCGAACTTTTAGCATAAAGAAGCAGAAGGTTCTAGACACCCATCTCAGTCACTAGCAAAGCTCCACGAACCACAGGGCTACAATCGTTACCTACGGCAAGTGTTAGAGGGAAATGAAATTTATTCCTCTTATCTCAGGCCCACCATGTGGTGGTTATTCCATTCCAAGAGGGATAACAGAACTGTCCTTCAGGAGCCCCAAAGCTTCACAGGTGAACATACATTCGGTCGTAACTGCCAATGCATTTTAACAACGCAAATTGCCACAGCAGAGTTGACTTGTTGGAAAGCACAGGGTCTACTGCCATCCCCAGCAAGAACATGCTTCTCATGAGGTATGTTAGCCGTAGACATGCTAAGGACCAAATGCCCAGAGCCACGAAAAGAAGGCCTGAATTAAAGAGCTGATGGACTCCTCGAGAAGAGCAGGGGTGGAAAAACCATCCCGTCCAGCAGGCTCACAGCCCAGAACAGCTTGGGGCAATGGGTGACCAGCCAGTGAATAACGTGCAGTCCCACTGCCCTCATAGCTATGGGGGTTTTAGGTTCACATAACACACAAAACTTCACGACAATTTCATGGCACAGCACAGTTTCTTGACAGTTCACTTGGCTTTTATAGCAGAAAAGAGTTGGAGATAGAACAGTTGTTTCCCACCACAGAAGGGACGTGCTTGGTGCCTGTGATCACAAGCAAATCTGAAATTGTTTCAGTTCAGCCTGTGCCCTCAACAGGGCACACAGACCTAGCTCAGTCAAGAAATCACTTCAACTTCCAGTGAATTCTGGGGAGTTGAAAGCTCCCACCACCATCACCAGTCTCAGTGACAAGCAAAACCACCTGAGCTTTCCCCAAACACAGAGGAAACAAAAAGGACGCAGACATCGAAAACCTTGCTTTGATATTTACCTCATATTCTTTAATAGTCCCCTTCCAAGTGCAGCCGCTGTTAATACAGACAGCAGGCAGACTTTCCACCTCCCGACGAGCTGCGTTGTCCGGAAAAGCCTAAAGCAGAAAAAACAAGCAAACCACAAAAATTACCAAGGGGTTGCAGTTTTGGTTGGATCTCTTAATTCTTTATTACGACTGTACTAAGAATCCTCCCAGGTCAGTTGCCACATAACATACTCAGAGGTGTGCTAATAGCAAACAGATCGTTATTATGGCGTTTAAGTAGGCCACTGCTATATTAATATGACCTGGATTTTAGAAGCTGGGGAGTCCACCACATTAATCATAACTCTCACTACTGAAGAAAACGTTTCCTAGGAATAAGGGATTCTCAGCACTTGTGTTTTAAACAAAACCGTAAGTGGTATTAATGACATCAGTGAGCTGCTTTATTTTTTAAAATGCATTTTTGCTTACCGAGCTTTTTTCCAAAATAGAAATTCCTTCTTCATATATTCCTTCCTGAATACAGGTAGCACACTTTTGAGGTCCAGCACTAGCAGACAAAAATAATCAAACACAACAAAAAGAGGCCGATTTATGATTTAACGATAGAACGATTTCTGGTAGCTTTATAAAACGAAAGCATTTTCTTATTTTTAAAACAGCACATTGGGGTTTTGCTCATGTGTATTTTTGACGCCCATTTCTGATTCTCATTTTTTTTCTTCTCCTGATTAACTGCTCTATTCAACTTCTCTCACTTAAAGGCAAGAGTGAGACAGAACACTACGAAACTTTTTTTGAAGCCAGCGTGTGTTTAAATTTCCCGCATTTTGGCACAACAACTATACGATGACTTTTAGGAGCACATTCCTGCAGTAGCTGTGAGGAAGACTGAAGGAGATGGGTGATCCACCTGGATTGCCACCTGAACAGCAAAAACAATCCAGGAGATTCAGGAAAAGGAAACTCTGAAGCAACCCCCAGAACAATAAGAGCAAATCAGAGATTACACATTCCCTGTAGAACACCTGATGCTGAAGCTCAACAATTAAACACAGCTCCCTCACTGAGAAGGCCCTGAAAACGAGACTTTTTTCTCCTTTTCTGCTTGAAAATGCCTTTTCAAGCATTTTGTCTTCAGACTGAAGGCATAAAAGTTACCTTATAATTTTCTTCAGACAATAGGAACAGTAGCGATGTCCACACTGAGCTTGAAATGGCCTCCTCAATATATTCTTGCAATCGGAACAGAGGTATTTGACCTCCAGTTTAGTTCCCAGGATCTCCTTTGCAAATCCAGGCTGGTTTAGATCCAAAGAACCAGGTGGAGTAGAGTTTGCTGCTGCCATGTGAACAAAAAATTCTGGCTGTCTCTCCAGAGCCTGAAAATAAAAATATTTTCCCTGTTTGATTATAACTGGATGGTGGTAATTCTTCACATAAACTACATTACTCACAGCATATTACACTGGCACCCAAAGCCCAACAGCACATGTAAACACACCAATGTAAACCACTAGTCCTCCTCCATCTAGTTAAAAGCATGGAAGGAAACTTTACAGTTAATTTTAGAATTAAACCCAGAACACAGAGAAAGGGTGGACAGACCTCACTAAAAATCCCTGTTCAAGTTTGTTGAAATGCAGCCTAGTCAGAGGAATCAAGGCTTCTGGCCCCAAAACAATGTAAAGAAACATCCTGAAGCTAATCAGGAATATAAATGAATCACCCCAGTCCACCAAGAACCTGCAGGCACCGAGTGAGGTGACCACAGCCTACCACCACTTGTTTTCACGTCTGTCAGTTGTCAAAAAGAACCGTAACTCTGCCCAGAGCCAGAAGCTCCTGGGGAGATGCTGTGCACACAGCAGAGCCCAGATTTACTGGCAATGCTCACGCAGGCGCACAGGGCTCTCCAGAGGACTAGAAAGCAAAGATTTGAGAGGCACAGGCAAATCAGAAAGGAGGAAGAGAATGAAATGTATCTGCTTTGACCACTTATGATGATCTAAAGATGCGGCTCCTGCCTTCACGCCCTGCAACGACGCCCCACAGCCACCGAAAACACGGCAGGGCGAACCGCCCGGCGCGTCCTTCGGGCCCGCGCAGCTGAGGGAGCAGCGAGGCTCCCCGCAACGGCCAGCTTCTGCCTGTACCAGGGCTCGTTGAAGCCGATAAGGCGGCCGCCGAGCACGGAGAGCGAGGAGGACAGCGGTGAGGAAGACCCCTCTCCGCAGCCAGCTCCCGCCGGAGGCACGCTGCGGCAGGGGCGGGCCGGGCCGGGGGCGGCCTGCAGCCCGCGCTGCGTACGCTTAGCCAGCTCCCCACAGCAGCGCCGGCCGCCAGCCGCACCAAGACGGCCGCAGCCACCCGCACCTCCCGGGAGGCCTGGGGAGCGCAGCGGGGAGCGCGGGGCGGGCGGAGCCACTCCCAGGCTGCCAAGCGGCGGCGGCGCCTCCCGGCACCGCCGTGACCGGGGGG